>CM043019.1:9848341-10091096 GCA_023690525.1 Holotrichia oblita | reverse complement strand
TCAGGACGCCGAGTACAATCTGTTCCACCCTTCAGAGTTTAAAAATTCAACAAATGCCCGGCTAGCAAATTTGTCGGTTTTTTCGAAATATCTCGGCAATTAAGAGAGATAGAGCCGAAATCTCTTCGGTACAAGACTCAGGACGCCGAGTACAATCTGTTCCACCCTTCAGAGTTTAAAAATTCAACAAATGCCCGGCTAGCAAATTTGTCGGTTTTTTCGAAATATCTCGGCAATTAAGAGAGATAGAGCCGAAATCTCTTCGGTACAAGACTCAGGACGCCGAGTACAATCTGTTCCACCCTTCAGAGTTTAAAAATTCAACAAATGCCCGGCTAGCAAATTTGTCGGTTTTTTCGAAATATCTCGGCAATTAAGAGAGATAGAGCCGAAATCTCTTCGGTACAAGACTCAGGACGCCGAGTACAATCTGTTCCACCCTTCAGAGTTTAAAAATTCAACAAATGCCCGGCTAGCAAATTTGTCGGTTTTTTCGAAATATCTCGGCAATTAAGAGAGATAGAGCCGAAATCTCTTCGGTACAAGACTCAGGACGCCGAGTACAATCTGTTCCACCCTTCAGAGTTTAAAAATTCAACAAATGCCCGGCTAGCAAATTTGTCGGTTTTTTCGAAATATCTCGGCAATTAAGAGAGATAGAGCCGAAATCTCTTCGGTACAAGACTCAGGACGCCGAGTACAATCTGTTCCACCCTTCAGAGTTTAAAAATTCAACAAATGCCCGGCTAGCAAATTTGTCGGTTTTTTCGAAATATCTCGGCAATTAAGAGAGATAGAGCCGAAATCTCTTCGGTACAAGACTCAGGACGCCGAGTACAATCTGTTCCACCCTTCAGAGTTTAAAAATTCAACAAATGCCCGGCTAGCAAATTTGTCGGTTTTTTCGAAATATCTCGGCAATTAAGAGAGATAGAGCCGAAATCTCTTCGGTACAAGACTCAGGACGCCGAGTACAATCTGTTCCACCCTTCAGAGTTTAAAAATTCAACAAATGCCCGGCTAGCAAATTTGTCGGTTTTTTCGAAATATCTCGGCAATTAAGAGAGATAGAGCCGAAATCTCTTCGGTACAAGACTCAGGACGCCGAGTACAATCTGTTCCACCCTTCAGAGTTTAAAAATTCAACAAATGCCCGGCTAGCAAATTTGTCGGTTTTTTCGAAATATCTCGGCAATTAAGAGAGATAGAGCCGAAATCTCTTCGGTACAAGACTCAGGACGCCGAGTACAATCTGTTCCACCCTTCAGAGTTTAAAAATTCAACAAATGCCCGGCTAGCAAATTTGTCGGTTTTTTCGAAATATCTCGGCAATTAAGAGAGATAGAGCCGAAATCTCTTCGGTACAAGACTCAGGACGCCGAGTACAATCTGTTCCACCCTTCAGAGTTTAAAAATTCAACAAATGCCCGGCTAGCAAATTTGTCGGTTTTTCGAAATATCTCGGCAATTAAGAGAGATAGAGCCGAAATCTCTTCGGTACAAGACTCAGGACGCCGAGTACAATCTGTTCCACCCTTCAGAGTTTAAAAATTCAACAAATGCCCGGCTAGCAAATTTGTCGGTTTTTTCGAAATATCTCGGCAATTAAGAGAGATAGAGCCGAAATCTCTTCGGTACAAGACTCAGGACGCCGAGTACAATCTGTTCCACCCTTCAGAGTTTAAAAATTCAACAAATGCCCGGCTAGCAAATTTGTCGGTTTTTCGAAATATCTCGGCAATTAAGAGAGATAGAGCCGAAATCTCTTCGGTACAAGACTCAGGACGCCGAGTACAATCTGTTCCACCCTTCAGAGTTTAAAAATTCAACAAATGCCCGGCTAGCAAATTTGTCGGTTTTTTCGAAATATCTCGGCAATTAAGAGAGATAGAGCCGAAATCTCTTCGGTACAAGACTCAGGACGCCGAGTACAATCTGTTCCACCCTTCAGAGTTTAAAAATTCAACAAATGCCCGGCTAGCAAATTTGTCGGTTTTTTCGAAATATCTCGGCAATTAAGAGAGATAGAGCCGAAATCTCTTCGGTACAAGACTCAGGACGCCGAGTACAATCTGTTCCACCCTTCAGAGTTTAAAAATTCAACAAATGCCCGGCTAGCAAATTTGTCGGTTTTTCGAAATATCTCGGCAATTAAGAGAGATAGAGCCGAAATCTCTTCGGTACAAGACTCAGGACGCCGAGTACAATCTGTTCCACCCTTCAGAGTTTAAAAATTCAACAAATGCCCGGCTAGCAAATTTGTCGGTTTTTTCGAAATATCTCGGCAATTAAGAGAGATAGAGCCGAAATCTCTTCGGTACAAGACTCAGGACGCCGAGTACAATCTGTTCCACCCTTCAGAGTTTAAAAATTCAACAAATGCCCGGCTAGCAAATTTGTCGGTTTTTTCGAAATATCTCGGCAATTAAGAGAGATAGAGCCGAAATCTCTTCGGTACAAGACTCAGGACGCCGAGTACAATCTGTTCCACCCTTCAGAGTTTAAAAATTCAACAAATGCCCGGCTAGCAAATTTGTCGGTTTTTTCGAAATATCTCGGCAATTAAGAGAGATAGAGCCGAAATCTCTTCGGTACAAGACTCAGGACGCCGAGTACAATCTGTTCCACCCTTCAGAGTTTAAAAATTCAACAAATGCCCGGCTAGCAAATTTGTCGGTTTTTTCGAAATATCTCGGCAATTAAGAGAGATAGAGCCGAAATCTCTTCGGTACAAGACTCAGGACGCCGAGTACAATCTGTTCCACCCTTCAGAGTTTAAAAATTCAACAAATGCCCGGCTAGCAAATTTGTCGGTTTTTCGAAATATCTCGGCAATTAAGAGAGATAGAGCCGAAATCTCTTCGGTACAAGACTCAGGACGCCGAGTACAATCTGTTCCACCCTTCAGAGTTTAAAAATTCAACAAATGCCCGGCTAGCAAATTTGTCGGTTTTTTCGAAATATCTCGGCAATTAAGAGAGATAGAGCCGAAATCTCTTCGGTACAAGACTCAGGACGCCGAGTACAATCTGTTCCACCCTTCAGAGTTTAAAAATTCAACAAATGCCCGGCTAGCAAATTTGTCGGTTTTTTCGAAATATCTCGGCAATTAAGAGAGATAGAGCCGAAATCTCTTCGGTACAAGACTCAGGACGCCGAGTACAATCTGTTCCACCCTTCAGAGTTTAAAAATTCAACAAATGCCCGGCTAGCAAATTTGTCGGTTTTTTCGAAATATCTCGGCAATTAAGAGAGATAGAGCCGAAATCTCTTCGGTACAAGACTCAGGACGCCGAGTACAATCTGTTCCACCCTTCAGAGTTTAAAAATTCAACAAATGCCCGGCTAGCAAATTTGTCGGTTTTTTCGAAATATCTCGGCAATTAAGAGAGATAGAGCCGAAATCTCTTCGGTACAAGACTCAGGACGCCGAGTACAATCTGTTCCACCCTTCAGAGTTTAAAAATTCAACAAATGCCCGGCTAGCAAATTTGTCGGTTTTTTCGAAATATCTCGGCAATTAAGAGAGATAGAGCCGAAATCTCTTCGGTACAAGACTCAGGACGCCGAGTACAATCTGTTCCACCCTTCAGAGTTTAAAAATTCAACAAATGCCCGGCTAGCAAATTTGTCGGTTTTTTCGAAATATCTCGGCAATTAAGAGAGATAGAGCCGAAATCTCTTCGGTACAAGACTCAGGACGCCGAGTACAATCTGTTCCACCCTTCAGAGTTTAAAAATTCAACAAATGCCCGGCTAGCAAATTTGTCGGTTTTTTCGAAATATCTCGGCAATTAAGAGAGATAGAGCCGAAATCTCTTCGGTACAAGACTCAGGACGCCGAGTACAATCTGTTCCACCCTTCAGAGTTTAAAAATTCAACAAATGCCCGGCTAGCAAATTTGTCGGTTTTTTCGAAATATCTCGGCAATTAAGAGAGATAGAGCCGAAATCTCTTCGGTACAAGACTCAGGACGCCGAGTACAATCTGTTCCACCCTTCAGAGTTTAAAAATTCAACAAATGCCCGGCTAGCAAATTTGTCGGTTTTTTCGAAATATCTCGGCAATTAAGAGAGATAGAGCCGAAATCTCTTCGGTACAAGACTCAGGACGCCGAGTACAATCTGTTCCACCCTTCAGAGTTTAAAAATTCAACAAATGCCCGGCTAGCAAATTTGTCGGTTTTTTCGAAATATCTCGGCAATTAAGAGAGATAGAGCCGAAATCTCTTCGGTACAAGACTCAGGACGCCGAGTACAATCTGTTCCACCCTTCAGAGTTTAAAAATTCAACAAATGCCCGGCTAGCAAATTTGTCGGTTTTTTCGAAATATCTCGGCAATTAAGAGAGATAGAGCCGAAATCTCTTCGGTACAAGACTCAGGACGCCGAGTACAATCTGTTCCACCCTTCAGAGTTTAAAAATTCAACAAATGCCCGGCTAGCAAATTTGTCGGTTTTTTCGAAATATCTCGGCAATTAAGAGAGATAGAGCCGAAATCTCTTCGGTACAAGACTCAGGACGCCGAGTACAATCTGTTCCACCCTTCAGAGTTTAAAAATTCAACAAATGCCCGGCTAGCAAATTTGTCGGTTTTTTCGAAATATCTCGGCAATTAAGAGAGATAGAGCCGAAATCTCTTCGGTACAAGACTCAGGACGCCGAGTACAATCTGTTCCACCCTTCAGAGTTTAAAAATTCAACAAATGCCCGGCTAGCAAATTTGTCGGTTTTTTCGAAATATCTCGGCAATTAAGAGAGATAGAGCCGAAATCTCTTCGGTACAAGACTCAGGACGCCGAGTACAATCTGTTCCACCCTTCAGAGTTTAAAAATTCAACAAATGCCCGGCTAGCAAATTTGTCGGTTTTTTCGAAATATCTCGGCAATTAAGAGAGATAGAGCCGAAATCTCTTCGGTACAAGACTCAGGACGCCGAGTACAATCTGTTCCACCCTTCAGAGTTTAAAAATTCAACAAATGCCCGGCTAGCAAATTTGTCGGTTTTTTCGAAATATCTCGGCAATTAAGAGAGATAGAGCCGAAATCTCTTCGGTACAAGACTCAGGACGCCGAGTACAATCTGTTCCACCCTTCAGAGTTTAAAAATTCAACAAATGCCCGGCTAGCAAATTTGTCGGTTTTTTCGAAATATCTCGGCAATTAAGAGAGATAGAGCCGAAATCTCTTCGGTACAAGACTCAGGACGCCGAGTACAATCTGTTCCACCCTTCAGAGTTTAAAAATTCAACAAATGCCCGGCTAGCAAATTTGTCGGTTTTTTCGAAATATCTCGGCAATTAAGAGAGATAGAGCCGAAATCTCTTCGGTACAAGACTCAGGACGCCGAGTACAATCTGTTCCACCCTTCAGAGTTTAAAAATTCAACAAATGCCCGGCTAGCAAATTTGTCGGTTTTTTCGAAATATCTCGGCAATTAAGAGAGATAGAGCCGAAATCTCTTCGGTACAAGACTCAGGACGCCGAGTACAATCTGTTCCACCCTTCAGAGTTTAAAAATTCAACAAATGCCCGGCTAGCAAATTTGTCGGTTTTTTCGAAATATCTCGGCAATTAAGAGAGATAGAGCCGAAATCTCTTCGGTACAAGACTCAGGACGCCGAGTACAATCTGTTCCACCCTTCAGAGTTTAAAAATTCAACAAATGCCCGGCTAGCAAATTTGTCGGTTTTTTCGAAATATCTCGGCAATTAAGAGAGATAGAGCCGAAATCTCTTCGGTACAAGACTCAGGACGCCGAGTACAATCTGTTCCACCCTTCAGAGTTTAAAAATTCAACAAATGCCCGGCTAGCAAATTTGTCGGTTTTTTCGAAATATCTCGGCAATTAAGAGAGATAGAGCCGAAATCTCTTCGGTACAAGACTCAGGACGCCGAGTACAATCTGTTCCACCCTTCAGAGTTTAAAAATTCAACAAATGCCCGGCTAGCAAATTTGTCGGTTTTTTCGAAATATCTCGGCAATTAAGAGAGATAGAGCCGAAATCTCTTCGGTACAAGACTCAGGACGCCGAGTACAATCTGTTCCACCCTTCAGAGTTTAAAAATTCAACAAATGCCCGGCTAGCAAATTTGTCGGTTTTTTCGAAATATCTCGGCAATTAAGAGAGATAGAGCCGAAATCTCTTCGGTACAAGACTCAGGACGCCGAGTACAATCTGTTCCACCCTTCAGAGTTTAAAAATTCAACAAATGCCCGGCTAGCAAATTTGTCGGTTTTTTCGAAATATCTCGGCAATTAAGAGAGATAGAGCCGAAATCTCTTCGGTACAAGACTCAGGACGCCGAGTACAATCTGTTCCACCCTTCAGAGTTTAAAAATTCAACAAATGCCCGGCTAGCAAATTTGTCGGTTTTTTCGAAATATCTCGGCAATTAAGAGAGATAGAGCCGAAATCTCTTCGGTACAAGACTCAGGACGCCGAGTACAATCTGTTCCACCCTTCAGAGTTTAAAAATTCAACAAATGCCCGGCTAGCAAATTTGTCGGTTTTTTCGAAATATCTCGGCAATTAAGAGAGATAGAGCCGAAATCTCTTCGGTACAAGACTCAGGACGCCGAGTACAATCTGTTCCACCCTTCAGAGTTTAAAAATTCAACAAATGCCCGGCTAGCAAATTTGTCGGTTTTTTCGAAATATCTCGGCAATTAAGAGAGATAGAGCCGAAATCTCTTCGGTACAAGACTCAGGACGCCGAGTACAATCTGTTCCACCCTTCAGAGTTTAAAAATTCAACAAATGCCCGGCTAGCAAATTTGTCGGTTTTTTCGAAATATCTCGGCAATTAAGAGAGATAGAGCCGAAATCTCTTCGGTACAAGACTCAGGACGCCGAGTACAATCTGTTCCACCCTTCAGAGTTTAAAAATTCAACAAATGCCCGGCTAGCAAATTTGTCGGTTTTTTCGAAATATCTCGGCAATTAAGAGAGATAGAGCCGAAATCTCTTCGGTACAAGACTCAGGACGCCGAGTACAATCTGTTCCACCCTTCAGAGTTTAAAAATTCAACAAATGCCCGGCTAGCAAATTTGTCGGTTTTTTCGAAATATCTCGGCAATTAAGAGAGATAGAGCCGAAATCTCTTCGGTACAAGACTCAGGACGCCGAGTACAATCTGTTCCACCCTTCAGAGTTTAAAAATTCAACAAATGCCCGGCTAGCAAATTTGTCGGTTTTTTCGAAATATCTCGGCAATTAAGAGAGATAGAGCCGAAATCTCTTCGGTACAAGACTCAGGACGCCGAGTACAATCTGTTCCACCCTTCAGAGTTTAAAAATTCAACAAATGCCCGGCTAGCAAATTTGTCGGTTTTTTCGAAATATCTCGGCAATTAAGAGAGATAGAGCCGAAATCTCTTCGGTACAAGACTCAGGACGCCGAGTACAATCTGTTCCACCCTTCAGAGTTTAAAAATTCAACAAATGCCCGGCTAGCAAATTTGTCGGTTTTTTCGAAATATCTCGGCAATTAAGAGAGATAGAGCCGAAATCTCTTCGGTACAAGACTCAGGACGCCGAGTACAATCTGTTCCACCCTTCAGAGTTTAAAAATTCAACAAATGCCCGGCTAGCAAATTTGTCGGTTTTTTCGAAATATCTCGGCAATTAAGAGAGATAGAGCCGAAATCTCTTCGGTACAAGACTCAGGACGCCGAGTACAATCTGTTCCACCCTTCAGAGTTTAAAAATTCAACAAATGCCCGGCTAGCAAATTTGTCGGTTTTTTCGAAATATCTCGGCAATTAAGAGAGATAGAGCCGAAATCTCTTCGGTACAAGACTCAGGACGCCGAGTACAATCTGTTCCACCCTTCAGAGTTTAAAAATTCAACAAATGCCCGGCTAGCAAATTTGTCGGTTTTTTCGAAATATCTCGGCAATTAAGAGAGATAGAGCCGAAATCTCTTCGGTACAAGACTCAGGACGCCGAGTACAATCTGTTCCACCCTTCAGAGTTTAAAAATTCAACAAATGCCCGGCTAGCAAATTTGTCGGTTTTTTCGAAATATCTCGGCAATTAAGAGAGATAGAGCCGAAATCTCTTCGGTACAAGACTCAGGACGCCGAGTACAATCTGTTCCACCCTTCAGAGTTTAAAAATTCAACAAATGCCCGGCTAGCAAATTTGTCGGTTTTTTCGAAATATCTCGGCAATTAAGAGAGATAGAGCCGAAATCTCTTCGGTACAAGACTCAGGACGCCGAGTACAATCTGTTCCACCCTTCAGAGTTTAAAAATTCAACAAATGCCCGGCTAGCAAATTTGTCGGTTTTTTCGAAATATCTCGGCAATTAAGAGAGATAGAGCCGAAATCTCTTCGGTACAAGACTCAGGACGCCGAGTACAATCTGTTCCACCCTTCAGAGTTTAAAAATTCAACAAATGCCCGGCTAGCAAATTTGTCGGTTTTTTCGAAATATCTCGGCAATTAAGAGAGATAGAGCCGAAATCTCTTCGGTACAAGACTCAGGACGCCGAGTACAATCTGTTCCACCCTTCAGAGTTTAAAAATTCAACAAATGCCCGGCTAGCAAATTTGTCGGTTTTTTCGAAATATCTCGGCAATTAAGAGAGATAGAGCCGAAATCTCTTCGGTACAAGACTCAGGACGCCGAGTACAATCTGTTCCACCCTTCAGAGTTTAAAAATTCAACAAATGCCCGGCTAGCAAATTTGTCGGTTTTTTCGAAATATCTCGGCAATTAAGAGAGATAGAGCCGAAATCTCTTCGGTACAAGACTCAGGACGCCGAGTACAATCTGTTCCACCCTTCAGAGTTTAAAAATTCAACAAATGCCCGGCTAGCAAATTTGTCGGTTTTTTCGAAATATCTCGGCAATTAAGAGAGATAGAGCCGAAATCTCTTCGGTACAAGACTCAGGACGCCGAGTACAATCTGTTCCACCCTTCAGAGTTTAAAAATTCAACAAATGCCCGGCTAGCAAATTTGTCGGTTTTTTCGAAATATCTCGGCAATTAAGAGAGATAGAGCCGAAATCTCTTCGGTACAAGACTCAGGACGCCGAGTACAATCTGTTCCACCCTTCAGAGTTTAAAAATTCAACAAATGCCCGGCTAGCAAATTTGTCGGTTTTTTCGAAATATCTCGGCAATTAAGAGAGATAGAGCCGAAATCTCTTCGGTACAAGACTCAGGACGCCGAGTACAATCTGTTCCACCCTTCAGAGTTTAAAAATTCAACAAATGCCCGGCTAGCAAATTTGTCGGTTTTTTCGAAATATCTCGGCAATTAAGAGAGATAGAGCCGAAATCTCTTCGGTACAAGACTCAGGACGCCGAGTACAATCTGTTCCACCCTTCAGAGTTTAAAAATTCAACAAATGCCCGGCTAGCAAATTTGTCGGTTTTTTCGAAATATCTCGGCAATTAAGAGAGATAGAGCCGAAATCTCTTCGGTACAAGACTCAGGACGCCGAGTACAATCTGTTCCACCCTTCAGAGTTTAAAAATTCAACAAATGCCCGGCTAGCAAATTTGTCGGTTTTTTCGAAATATCTCGGCAATTAAGAGAGATAGAGCCGAAATCTCTTCGGTACAAGACTCAGGACGCCGAGTACAATCTGTTCCACCCTTCAGAGTTTAAAAATTCAACAAATGCCCGGCTAGCAAATTTGTCGGTTTTTTCGAAATATCTCGGCAATTAAGAGAGATAGAGCCGAAATCTCTTCGGTACAAGACTCAGGACGCCGAGTACAATCTGTTCCACCCTTCAGAGTTTAAAAATTCAACAAATGCCCGGCTAGCAAATTTGTCGGTTTTTTCGAAATATCTCGGCAATTAAGAGAGATAGAGCCGAAATCTCTTCGGTACAAGACTCAGGACGCCGAGTACAATCTGTTCCACCCTTCAGAGTTTAAAAATTCAACAAATGCCCGGCTAGCAAATTTGTCGGTTTTTTCGAAATATCTCGGCAATTAAGAGAGATAGAGCCGAAATCTCTTCGGTACAAGACTCAGGACGCCGAGTACAATCTGTTCCACCCTTCAGAGTTTAAAAATTCAACAAATGCCCGGCTAGCAAATTTGTCGGTTTTTTCGAAATATCTCGGCAATTAAGAGAGATAGAGCCGAAATCTCTTCGGTACAAGACTCAGGACGCCGAGTACAATCTGTTCCACCCTTCAGAGTTTAAAAATTCAACAAATGCCCGGCTAGCAAATTTGTCGGTTTTTTCGAAATATCTCGGCAATTAAGAGAGATAGAGCCGAAATCTCTTCGGTACAAGACTCAGGACGCCGAGTACAATCTGTTCCACCCTTCAGAGTTTAAAAATTCAACAAATGCCCGGCTAGCAAATTTGTCGGTTTTTTCGAAATATCTCGGCAATTAAGAGAGATAGAGCCGAAATCTCTTCGGTACAAGACTCAGGACGCCGAGTACAATCTGTTCCACCCTTCAGAGTTTAAAAATTCAACAAATGCCCGGCTAGCAAATTTGTCGGTTTTTTCGAAATATCTCGGCAATTAAGAGAGATAGAGCCGAAATCTCTTCGGTACAAGACTCAGGACGCCGAGTACAATCTGTTCCACCCTTCAGAGTTTAAAAATTCAACAAATGCCCGGCTAGCAAATTTGTCGGTTTTTTCGAAATATCTCGGCAATTAAGAGAGATAGAGCCGAAATCTCTTCGGTACAAGACTCAGGACGCCGAGTACAATCTGTTCCACCCTTCAGAGTTTAAAAATTCAACAAATGCCCGGCTAGCAAATTTGTCGGTTTTTTCGAAATATCTCGGCAATTAAGAGAGATAGAGCCGAAATCTCTTCGGTACAAGACTCAGGACGCCGAGTACAATCTGTTCCACCCTTCAGAGTTTAAAAATTCAACAAATGCCCGGCTAGCAAATTTGTCGGTTTTTTCGAAATATCTCGGCAATTAAGAGAGATAGAGCCGAAATCTCTTCGGTACAAGACTCAGGACGCCGAGTACAATCTGTTCCACCCTTCAGAGTTTAAAATCGGCAATTAGAGAGATAGAGCCGAAATCTCTTCGGTACAAGACTCAGGACGCCGAGTACAATCTGTTCCACCCTTCAGAGTTTAAAAATTCAACAAATACCCGGCTAGCAAATTTGTCGGTTTTTCGAAATATCTCGGCAATTAAAGAGATAGAGCCGAAATCTCTTCGGTACAAGACTCAGGACGCCGAGTACAATCTGTTCCACCCTTCAGAGTTTACAAATTCAACAAATGCCCGGCTAGCAAATTTGTCGGTTTTTTCGAAATATCTCGGCAATTAAGAGAGATAGAGCCGAAATCTCTTCGGTACAAGAGTCAGGACGCCGAGTACAATCTGTTCCACCCTTCAGAGTTTAAAAATTCAACAAATGCCCGGCTAGCAAATTTGTCGGTTTTTTCGAAATATCTCGGCAATTAAGAGATAGAGCCGAAATCTCTTCGGTACAAGAGTCAGGACGCCGAGTACAATCTGTTCCACCCTTCAGAGTTTAAAAATTCAACAAATGCCCGGCTAGCAAATTTGTCGGTTTTTTTCGAAATATCTCGGCAATTAAGAGAGATAGAGCCGAAATCTCTTCGGTACAAGAGTCAGGACGCCGAGTACAATCTGTTCCACCCTTCAGAGTTTAAAAATTCAACAAATGCCCGGCTAGCAAATTTGTCGGTTTTTCGAATCTGTTCCACCCCTTCAGAGTTTAAAAATTCAACAAATGCCCGGCTAGCAAATTTGTCGGTTTTTTCGAAATATCTCGGCAATTAAGAGAGATAGAGCCGAAATCTCTTCGGTACAAGAGTCAGGACGCCGAGTACAATCTGTTCCACCCTTCAGAGTTTAAAAATTCAACAAATGCCCGGCTAGCAAATTTGTCGGTTTTTTCGAAATATCTCGGCAATTAAGAGAGATAGAGCCGAAATCTCTTCGGTACAAGAGTCAGGACGCCGAGTACAATCTGTTCCACCCTTCAGAGTTTAAAAATTCAACAAATGCCCGGCTAGCAAATTTGTCGGTTTTTTCGAAATATCTCGGCAATTAAGAGAGATAGAGCCGAAATCTCTTCGGTACAAGAGTCAGGACGCCGAGTACAATCTGTTCCACCCTTCAGAGTTTAAAAATTCAACAAATGCCCGGCTAGCAAATTTGTCGGTTTTTTCGAAATATCTCGGCAATTAAGAGAGATAGAGCCGAAATCTCTTCGGTACAAGAGTCAGGACGCCGAGTACAATCTGTTCCACCCTTCAGAGTTTAAAAATTCAACAAATGCCCGGCTAGCAAATTTGTCGGTTTTTTCGAAATATCTCGGCAATTAAGAGAGATAGAGCCGAAATCTCTTCGGTACAAGACTCAGGACGCCGAGTACAATCTGTTCCACCCTTCAGAGTTTAAAAATTCAACAAATGCCCGGCTAGCAAATTTGTCGGTTTTTTCGAAATATCTCGGCAATTAAGAGAGATAGAGCCGAAATCTCTTCGGTACAAGAGTCAGGACGCCGAGTACAATCTGTTCCACCCTTCAGAGTTTAAAAATTCAACAAATGCCCGGCTAGCAAATTTGTCGGTTTTTTCGAAATATCTCGGCAATTAAGAGAGATAGAGCCGAAATCTCTTCGGTACAAGAGTCAGGACGCCGAGTACAATCTGTTCCACCCTTCAGAGTTTAAAAATTCAACAAATGCCCGGCTAGCAAATTTGTCGGTTTTTTCGAAATATCTCGGCAATTAAGAGAGATAGAGCCGAAATCTCTTCGGTACAAGAGTCAGGACGCCGAGTACAATCTGTTCCACCCTTCAGAGTTTAAAAATTCAACAAATGCCCGGCTAGCAAATTTGTCGGTTTTTTCGAAATATCTCGGCAATTAAGAGAGATAGAGCCGAAATCTCTTCGGTACAAGACTCAGGACGCCGAGTACAATCTGTTCCACCCTTCAGAGTTTAAAAATTCAACAAATGCCCGGCTAGCAAATTTGTCGGTTTTTTCGAAATATCTCGGCAATTAAGAGAGATAGAGCCGAAATCTCTTCGGTACAAGAGTCAGGACGCCGAGTACAATCTGTTCCACCCTTCAGAGTTTAAAAATTCAACAAATGCCCGGCTAGCAAATTTGTCGGTTTTTTCGAAATATCTCGGCAATTAAGAGAGATAGAGCCGAAATCTCTTCGGTACAAGAGTCAGGACGCCGAGTACAATCTGTTCCACCCTTCAGAGTTTAAAAATTCAACAAATGCCCGGCTAGCAAATTTTTCGGTTTTTTCGAAATATCTCGGCAATTAAGAGAGATAGAGCCGAAATCTCTTCGGTACAAGAGTCAGGACGCCGAGTACAATCTGTTCCACCCTTCAGAGTTTAAAAATTCAACAAATGCCCGGCTAGCAAATTTGTCGGTTTTTTCGAAATATCTCGGCAATTAAGAGAGATAGAGCCGAAATCTCTTCGGTACAAGACTCAGGACGCCGAGTACAATCTGTTCCACCCTTCTTCGGTACAAGAGTCAGGACGCCGAGTACAATCTGTTCCACCCTTCAGAGTTTAAAAATTCAACAAATGCCCGGCTAGCAAATTTGTCGGTTTTTTCGAAATATCTCGGCAATTAAGAGAGATAGAGCCGAAATCTCTTCGGTACAAGAGTCAGGACGCCGAGTACAATCTGTTCCACCCTTCAGAGTTTAAAAATTCAACAAATGCCCGGCTAGCAAATTTGTCGGTTTTTTCGAAATATCTCGGCAATTAAGAGAGATAGAGCCGAAATCTCTTCGGTACAAGAGTCAGGACGCCGAGTACAATCTGTTCCACCCTTCAGAGTTTAAAAATTCAACAAATGCCCGGCTAGCAAATTTGTCGGTTTTTTCGAAATATCTCGGCAATTAAGAGAGATAGAGCCGAAATCTCTTCGGTACAAGAGTCAGGACGCCGAGTACAATCTGTTCCACCCTTCAGAGTTTAAAAATTCAACAAATGCCCGGCTAGCAAATTTGTCGGTTTTTTCGAAATATCTCGGCAATTAAGAGAGATAGAGCCGAAATCTCTTCGGTACAAGAGTCAGGACGCCGAGTACAATCTGTTCCACCCTTCAGAGTTTAAAAATTCAACAAATGCCCGGCTAGCAAATTTGTCGGTTTTTTCGAAATATCTCGGCAATTAAGAGAGATAGAGCCGAAATCTCTTCGGTACAAGAGTCAGGACGCCGAGTACAATCTGTTCCACCCTTCAGAGTTTAAAAATTCAACAAATGCCCGGCTAGCAAATTTGTCGGTTTTTTCGAAATATCTCGGCAATTAAGAGAGATAGAGCCGAAATCTCTTCGGTACAAGAGTCAGGACGCCGAGTACAATCTGTTCCACCCTTCAGAGTTTAAAAATTCAACAAATGCCCGGCTAGCAAATTTGTCGGTTTTTTCGAAATATCTCGGCAATTAAGAGAGATAGAGCCGAAATCTCTTCGGTACAAGAGTCAGGACGCCGAGTACAATCTGTTCCACCCTTCAGAGTTTAAAAATTCAACAAATGCCCGGCTAGCAAATTTGTCGGTTTTTTCGAAATATCTCGGCAATTAAGAGAGATAGAGCCGAAATCTCTTCGGTACAAGAGTCAGGACGCCGAGTACAATCTGTTCCACCCTTCAGAGTTTAAAAATTCAACAAATGCCCGGCTAGCAAATTTGTCGGTTTTTTCGAAATATCTCGGCAATTAAGAGAGATAGAGCCGAAATCTCTTCGGTACAAGAGTCAGGACGCCGAGTACAATCTGTTCCACCCTTCAGAGTTTAAAAATTCAACAAATGCCCGGCTAGCAAATTTGTCGGTTTTTTCGAAATATCTCGGCAATTAAGAGAGATAGAGCCGAAATCTCTTCGGTACAAGAGTCAGGACGCCGAGTACAATCTGTTCCACCCTTCAGAGTTTAAAAATTCAACAAATGCCCGGCTAGCAAATTTGTCGGTTTTTTCGAAATATCTCGGCAATTAAGAGAGATAGAGCCGAAATCTCTTCGGTACAAGACTCAGGACGCCGAGTACAATCTGTTCCACCCTTCAGAGTTTAAAAATTCAACAAATGCCCGGCTAGCAAATTTGTCGGTTTTTTCGAAATATCTCGGCAATTAAGAGAGATAGAGCCGAAATCTCTTCGGTACAAGAGTCAGGACGCCGAGTACAATCTGTTCCACCCTTCAGAGTTTAAAAATTCAACAAATGCCCGGCTAGCAAATTTGTCGGTTTTTTCGAAATATCTCGGCAATTAAGAGAGATAGAGCCGAAATCTCTTCGGTACAAGAGTCAGGACGCCGAGTACAATCTGTTCCACCCTTCAGAGTTTAAAAATTCAACAAATGCCCGGCTAGCAAATTTGTCGGTTTTTTCGAAATATCTCGGCAATTAAGAGAGATAGAGCCGAAATCTCTTCGGTACAAGAGTCAGGACGCCGAGTACAATCTGTTCCACCCTTCAGAGTTTAAAAATTCAACAAATGCCCGGCTAGCAAATTTGTCGGTTTTTTCGAAATATCTCGGCAATTAAGAGAGATAGAGCCGAAATCTCTTCGGTACAAGAGTCAGGACGCCGAGTACAATCTGTTCCACCCTTCAGAGTTTAAAAATTCAACAAATGCCCGGCTAGCAAATTTGTCGGTTTTTTCGAAATATCTCGGCAATTAAGAGAGATAGAGCCGAAATCTCTTCGGTACAAGAGTCAGGACGCCGAGTACAATCTGTTCCACCCTTCAGAGTTTAAAAATTCAACAAATGCCCGGCTAGCAAATTTGTCGGTTTTTTCGAAATATCTCGGCAATTAAGAGAGATAGAGCCGAAATCTCTTCGGTACAAGAGTCAGGACGCCGAGTACAATCTGTTCCACCCTTCAGAGTTTAAAAATTCAACAAATGCCCGGCTAGCAAATTTTGTCGGTTTTTTCGAAATATCTCGGCAATTAAGAGAGATAGAGCCGAAATCTCTTCGGTACAAGAGTCAGGACGCCGAGTACAATCTGTTCCACCCTTCAGAGTTTAAAAATTCAACAAATGCCCGGCTAGCAAATTTGTCGGTTTTTTCGAAATATCTCGGCAATTAAGAGAGATAGAGCCGAAATCTCTTCGGTACAAGACTCAGGACGCCGAGTACAATCTGTTCCACCCTTCAGAGTTTAAAAATTCAACAAATGCCCGGCTAGCAAATTTGTCGGTTTTTTCGAAATATCTCGGCAATTAAGAGAGATAGAGCCGAAATCTCTTCGGTACAAGAGTCAGGACGCCGAGTACAATCTGTTCCACCCTTCAGAGTTTAAAAATTCAACAAATGCCCGGCTAGCAAATTTGTCGGTTTTTTCGAAATATCTCGGCAATTAAGAGAGATAGAGCCGAAATCTCTTCGGTACAAGACTCAGGACGCCGAGTACAATCTGTTCCACCCTTCAGAGTTTAAAAATTCAACAAATGCCCGGCTAGCAAATTTGTCGGTTTTTTCGAAATATCTCGGCAATTAAGAGAGATAGAGCCGAAATCTCTTCGGTACAAGACTCAGGACGCCGAGTACAATCTGTTCCACCCTTCAGAGTTTAAAAATTCAACAAATGCCCGGCTAGCAAATTTGTCGGTTTTTTCGAAATATCTCGGCAATTAAGAGAGATAGAGCCGAAATCTCTTCGGTACAAGAGTCAGGACGCCGAGTACAATCTGTTCCACCCTTCAGAGTTTAAAAATTCAACAAATGCCCGGCTAGCAAATTTGTCGGTTTTTTCGAAATATCTCGGCAATTAAGAGAGATAGAGCCGAAATCTCTTCGGTACAAGAGTCAGGACGCCGAGTACAATCTGTTCCACCCTTCAGAGTTTAAAAATTCAACAAATGCCCGGCTAGCAAATTTGTCGGTTTTTTCGAAATATCTCGGCAATTAAGAGAGATAGAGCCGAAATCTCTTCGGTACAAGACTCAGGACGCCGAGTACAATCTGTTCCACCCTTCAGAGTTTAAAAATTCAACAAATGCCCGGCTAGCAAATTTGTCGGTTTTTTCGAAATATCTCGGCAATTAAGAGAGATAGAGCCGAAATCTCTTCGGTACAAGACTCAGGACGCCGAGTACAATCTGTTCCACCCTTCAGAGTTTAAAAATTCAACAAATGCCCGGCTAGCAAATTTGTCGGTTTTTTCGAAATATCTCGGCAATTAAGAGAGATAGAGCCGAAATCTCTTCGGTACAAGACTCAGGACGCCGAGTACAATCTGTTCCACCCTTCAGAGTTTAAAAATTCAACAAATGCCCGGCTAGCAAATTTGTCGGTTTTTTCGAAATATCTCGGCAATTAAGAGAGATAGAGCCGAAATCTCTTCGGTACAAGACTCAGGACGCCGAGTACAATCTGTTCCACCCTTCAGAGTTTAAAAATTCAACAAATGCCCGGCTAGCAAATTTGTCGGTTTTTTCGAAATATCTCGGCAATTAAGAGAGATAGAGCCGAAATCTCTTCGGTACAAGAGTCAGGACGCCGAGTACAATCTGTTCCACCCTTCAGAGTTTAAAAATTCAACAAATGCCCGGCTAGCAAATTTGTCGGTTTTTTCGAAATATCTCGGCAATTAAGAGAGATAGAGCCGAAATCTCTTCGGTACAAGAGTCAGGACGCCGAGTACAATCTGTTCCACCCTTCAGAGTTTAAAAATTCAACAAATGCCCGGCTAGCAAATTTGTCGGTTTTTTCGAAATATCTCGGCAATTAAGAGAGATAGAGCCGAAATCTCTTCGGTACAAGAGTCAGGACGCCGAGTACAATCTGTTCCACCCTTCAGAGTTTAAAAATTCAACAAATGCCCGGCTAGCAAATTTGTCGGTTTTTTCGAAATATCTCGGCAATTAAGAGAGAGATAGAGCCGAAATCTCTTCGGTACAAGAGTTCAGGACGCCGAGTACAACTTCTGTTCCACCCTTCAGAGTTTAAAAATTCAACAAATGCCCGGCTAGCAAATTTGTCGGTTTTTTCGAAATATCTCGGCAATTAAGAGAGATAGAGCCGAAATCTCTTCGGTACAAGAGTCAGGACGCCGAGTACAATCTGTTCCACCCTTCAGAGTTTAAAAATTCAACAAATGCCCGGCTAGCAAATTTGTCGGTTTTTTCGAAATATCTCGGCAATTAAGAGAGATAGAGCCGAAATCTCTTCGGTACAAGAGTCAGGACGCCGAGTACAATCTGTTCCACCCTTCAGAGTTTAAAAATTCAACAAATGCCCGGCTAGCAAATTTGTCGGTTTTTTCGAAATATCTCGGCAATTAAGAGAGAGATAGAGCCGAAATCTCTTCGGTACAAGAGTCAGGACGCCGAGTACAATCTGTTCCACCCTTCAGAGTTTAAAAATTCAACAAATGCCCGGCTAGCAAATTTGTCGGTTTTTTCGAAATATCTCGGCAATTAAGAGAGATAGGTCATTGATATCTCTTCGGTGAAGAGTAAGGAAATACAATCTGTTCCACCCTTCAGAGTTTAAAAATTCAACAAATGCCCGGCGCAAATTTTAATCAGGACGCCGAGTACAATCTGTTCCACCCTTCAGAGTTTAAAAATTCAACAAATAGCAAATTTCTCGGTTTTTTCGAAATATCTCGGCAATTAAGAGAGATAGAGCCGAAATCTCTTCGGTACAAGAGTCAGGACGCCGAGTACAATCTGTTCCACCCTTCAGAGTTTAAAAATTCAACAAATGCCCGGCTAGCAAATTTGTCGGTTTTTTCGAAATATCTCGGCAATTAAGAGAGATAGAGCCGAAATCTCTTCGGTACAAGAGTCAGGACGCCGAGTACAATCTGTTCCACCCTTCAGAGTTTAAAAATTCAACAAATGCCCGGCTAGCAAATTTGTCGGTTTTTTCGAAATATCTCGGCAATTAAGAGAGATAGAGCCGAAATCTCTTCGGTACAAGAGTCAGGACGCCGAGTACAATCTGTTCCACCCTTCAGAGTTTAAAAATTCAACAAATGCCCGGCTAGCAAATTTGTCGGTTTTTTCGAAATATCTCGGCAATTAAGAGAGATAGAGCCGAAATCTCTTCGGTACAAGAGTCAGGACGCCGAGTACAATCTGTTCCACCCTTCAGAGTTTGTTTAAAAATTCAACAAATGCCCGGCTAGCAAATTTTTCGGTTTTTTCGAAATATCTCGGCAATTAAGAGAGATAGAGCCGAAATCTCTTCGGTACAAGAGTCAGGACGCCGAGTACAATCTGTTCCACCCTTCAGAGTTTAAAAATTCAACAAATGCCCGGCTAGCAAATTTGTCGGTTTTTTCGAAATATCTCGGCAATTAAGAGAGAGATAGAGCCGAAATCTCTTCGGTACAAGAGTCAGGACGCCGAGTACAATCTGTTCCACCCTTCAGAGTTTAAAAATTCAACAAATGCCCGGCTAGCAAATTTGTCGGTTTTTTTCGAAATATCTCGGCAATTAAGAGAGATAGAGCCGAAATCTCTTCGGTACAAGACTCAGGACGCCGAGTACAATCTGTTCCACCCTTCAGAGTTTAAAAATTCAACAAATGCCCGGCTAGCAAATTTTTCGGTTTTTTCGAAATATCTCGGCAATTAAGAGAGATAGAGCCGAAATCTCTTCGGTACAAGACTCAGGACTCAATCTGTTCCACCCTTCCACAAATGCCCAGAGATATCGAAAAATTATCTTTCGTCAGGAAGTACAATCTGTTCCACCCTTCAGAGTTTAAAAATTCAACAAATGCCCGGCTAGCAAATTTGTCGGTTTTTTCGAAATATCTCGGCAATTAAGAGAGATAGAGCCGAAATCTCTTCGGTACAAGAGTCAGGACGCCGAGTACAATCTGTTCCACCCTTCAGAGTTTAAAAATTCAACAAATGCCCGGCTAGCAAATTTGTCGGTTTTTTCGAAATATCTCGGCAATTAAGAGAGATAGAGCCGAAATCTCTTCGGTACAAGAGTCAGGACGCCGAGTACAATCTGTTCCACCCTTCAGAGTTTAAAAATTCAACAAATGCCCGGCTAGCAAATTTGTCGGTTTTTTCGAAATATCTCGGCAATTAAGAGAGATAGAGCCGAAATCTCTTCGGTACAAGAGTCAGGACGCCGAGTACAATCTGTTCCACCCTTCAGAGTTTAAAAATTCAACAAATGCCCGGCTAGCAAATTTGTCGGGTTTTTTCGAAATATCTCGGCAATTAAGAGAGATAGGCGGTACAAGAGTCAGGACGCCGAGTACAATCTGTTCCAGATAGATCAACAAATGCCCGGCTAGCAAATCGGTTTTTTCGAAATATCTCGGCAATTAAAGAGCCGAAATCTCTTCGGTACAAGAGTCAGGACGCCGAGTACAATCTGTTCCACCCTTCAGAGTTTAAAAATTCAACAAATGCCCGGCTAGCAAATTTGTCAAATTTTTTTCGAAATATCTCGGCAATTAAGAGAGATAGAGCCGAAATCTCTTCGGTACAAGAGTCAGGACGCCGAGTACAATCTGTTCCACCCTTCAGAGTTTAAAAATTCAACAAATGCCCGGCTAGCAAATTTGTCGGTTTTTTCGAAATATCTCGGCAATTAAGAGAGATAGAGCCGAAATCTCTTCGGTACAAGAGTCAGGACGCCGAGTACAATCTGTTCCACCCTTCAGAGTTTAAAAATTCAACAAATGCCCGGCTAGCAAATTTGTCGGTTTTTTCGAAATATCTCGGCAATTAAGAGAGATAGAGCCGAAATCTCTTCGGTACAAGAGTCAGGACGCCGAGTACAATCTGTTCCACCCTTCAGAGTTTAAAAATTCAACAAATGCCCGGCTAGCAAATTTGTCGGTTTTTTCGAAATATCTCGGCAATTAAGAGAGATAGAGCCGAAATCTCTTCGGTACAAGAGTCAGGACGCCGAGTACAATCTGTTCCACCCTTCAGAGTTTAAAAATTCAACAAATGCCCGGCTAGCAAATTTGTCGGTTTTTTCGAAATATCTCGGCAATTAAGAGAGATAGAGCCGAAATCTCTTCGGTACAAGACTCAGGACGCCGAGTACAATCTGTTCCACCCTTCAGAGTTTAAAAATTCAACAAATGCCCGGCTAGCAAATTTGTCGGTTTTTTCGAAATATCTCGGCAATTAAGAGAGATAGAGCCGAAATCTCTTCGGTACAAGAGTCAGGACGCCGAGTACAATCTGTTCCACCCTTCAGAGTTTAAAAATTCAACAAATGCCCGGCTAGCAAATTTGTCGGTTTTTTCGAAATATCTCGGCAATTAAGAGAGATAGAGCCGAAATCTCTTCGGTACAAGAGTCAGGACGCCGAGTACAATCTGTTCCACCCTTCAGAGTTTAAAAATTCAACAAATGCCCGGCTAGCAAATTTGTCGGTTTTTTCGAAATATCTCGGCAATTAAGAGAGATAGAGCCGAAATCTCTTCGGTACAAGAGTCAGGACGCCGAGTACAATCTGTTCCACCCTTCAGAGTTTAAAAATTCAACAAATGCCCGGCTAGCAAATTTGTCGGTTTTTTCGAAATATCTCGGCAATTAAGAGAGATAGAGCCGAAATCTCTTCGGTACAAGAGTCAGGACGCCGAGTACAATCTGTTCCACCCTTCAGAGTTTAAAAATTCAACAAATGCCCGGCTAGCAAATTTGTCGGTTTTTTCGAAATATCTCGGCAATTAAGAGAGATAGAGCCGAAATCTCTTCGGTACAAGAGTCAGGACGCCGAGTACAATCTGTTCCACCCTTCAGAGTTTAAAAATTCAACAAATGCCCGGCTAGCAAATTTGTCGGTTTTTTCGAAATATCTCGGCAATTAAGAGAGATAGAGCCGAAATCTCTTCGGTACAAGAGTCAGGACGCCGAGTACAATCTGTTCCACCCTTCAGAGTTTAAAAATTCAACAAATGCCCGGCTAGCAAATTTGTCGGTTTTTTCGAAATATCTCGGCAATTAAGAGAGATAGAGCCGAAATCTCTTCGGTACAAGAGTCAGGACGCCGAGTACAATCTGTTCCACCCTTCAGAGTTTAAAAATTCAACAAATGCCCGGCTAGCAAATTTGTCGGTTTTTTCGAAATATCTCGGCAATTAAGAGAGATAGAGCCGAAATCTCTTCGGTACAAGAGTCAGGACGCCGAGTACAATCTGTTCCACCCTTCAGAGTTTAAAAATTCAACAAATGCCCGGCTAGCAAATTTGTCGGTTTTTTCGAAATATCTCGGCAATTAAGAGAGATAGAGCCGAAATCTCTTCGGTACAAGACTCAGGACGCCGAGTACAATCTGTTCCACCCTTCAGAGTTTAAAAATTCAACAAATGCCCGGCTAGCAAATTTGTCGGTTTTTTCGAAATATCTCGGCAATTAAGAGAGATAGAGCCGAAATCTCTTCGGTACAAGACTCAGGACGCCGAGTACAATCTGTTCCACCCTTCAGAGTTTAAAAATTCAACAAATGCCCGGCTAGCAAATTTGTCGGTTTTTTCGAAATATCTCGGCAATTAAGAGAGATAGAGCCGAAATCTCTTCGGTACAAGACTCAGGACGCCGAGTACAATCTGTTCCACCCTTCAGAGTTTAAAAATTCAACAAATGCCCGGCTAGCAAATTTGTCGGTTTTTTCGAAATATCTCGGCAATTAAGAGAGATAGAGCCGAAATCTCTTCGGTACAAGACTCAGGACGCCGAGTACAATCTGTTCCACCCTTCAGAGTTTAAAAATTCAACAAATGCCCGGCTAGCAAATTTGTCGGTTTTTTCGAAATATCTCGGCAATTAAGAGAGATAGAGCCGAAATCTCTTCGGTACAAGACTCAGGACGCCGAGTACAATCTGTTCCACCCTTCAGAGTTTAAAAATTCAACAAATGCCCGGCTAGCAAATTTGTCGGTTTTTTCGAAATATCTCGGCAATTAAGAGAGATAGAGCCGAAATCTCTTCGGTACAAGACTCAGGACGCCGAGTACAATCTGTTCCACCCTTCAGAGTTTAAAAATTCAACAAATGCCCGGCTAGCAAATTTGTCGGTTTTTTCGAAATATCTCGGCAATTAAGAGAGATAGAGCCGAAATCTCTTCGGTACAAGAGTCAGGACGCCGAGTCGAAATATCTCGGCAATTAAGAGAGATAGAGCCGAAATCTCTTCGGTACAAGACTCAGGACGCCGAGTACAATCTGTTCCACCCTTCAGAGTTTAAAAATTCAACAAATGCCCGGCTAGCAAATTTGTCGATTTTTTCGAAATATCTCGGCAATTAAGAGAGATAGAGCCGAAATCTCTTCGGCACAGGATTCTGGACGCCGAGTACAAAAAAATTATTGAAACAGTTCAAATTAACTCCTGTCTTTTCCAACAATAATTCATTAAATAATATCTTAAACAAAAATATTAATATGATACCAATGACGAAGAAATCCGGAATTTATAAAATTGAATGTACATCCTGTGATAAGGTTTACATCGGCCAAACACAAAGGAACCTAGAAATAAGATTTAGGGAGCACCGCAATCATTTGAAAAACAGGGACATAGAGAAATCCGCGATCGCCAGACATTACTTTGACACCGGCCACAAAAATCATAATGCTACATTATTAAAAAAAATAGTTCTAGTTATAATTTAGACATGTAGGAGGCAATACATATGCAAAAATACAGAAATGTGTTAATGAATAATGACCTGTCACCTCTTATTCAAAACAGCATTCTCTTAAGTGTTATTTAGGATACTTTACGAACCGCCGTGTGTGTTCGAACGTACTTATATATTTTCTACACCCTCATATAGTATTACACAACACAGATACCCACTGAAATATGTACCGTATATTTAAG
The DNA here is from genome assembly GCA_023690525.1 of Holotrichia oblita. NCBI lineage: Eukaryota > Metazoa > Arthropoda > Insecta > Coleoptera > Scarabaeidae > Holotrichia > Holotrichia oblita. Next base: position 10,067,311 of record CM043019.1, on the reverse strand, counting down.
AAAAGAAATGTTTTGGTTTAAGTTAGTCATGCTGAAGATGTTACGCAGTATGTAACGAAATGGCCATTCAATTAAATACACATTCAAGTGAAGTTGGGTTTTATTATTTTCTATATTCAACTGTATGTTAGATACTTCACTAGCTCATCAATCTATATATATCTCTGAAAGCTATTAAACAACAAAAAAATACTTCTTACAGATCTGAAACAAAGAAACCTAAAATTATTGATAAAAGAAAATGACTGTGTATCGTGATGTGGCCGAGGTAATGACATATTATATTTGTCAGTATATACAGGGTGTCAGTAAATAAGTGCGACAAACTTCAGGGGGTGATTCTGCATGCAAAAATAATGACAGTTTGCTATATAAACGTCCGTCCGCAAATGCTTACTTTCAGAGTTATAGGGTGTTAAAGTTTTCCTTAAAAGCTGACGATTTATTTATTGCTCTGAAACCGGTCGAAATAGGCAAATGAAATTTGGTGGGTTTTAAGAGATGGTTATTGCGGATTTCTTGACATCCAACCAAGAATTTTACATTCATCATTGGCGTGCATACGGGTAATGATCTTAATTTTTTTAAGAAAAAAATGGTACGCCACTGATATATTTCAAATTAAAAATCACTTTTGAATTTGCCATTCAATTTGTGATAAAAAACCTCTCTTGCCTTTTTTCGTGGGAGGCGCCGTTTTTATGCAAAAAAATAAAACATCCTAGCGTGTATTTTTCATTTCTTTAATACATTATCTAGTAGGCTACTGTCGACATTCAATATCAATGCGTTGTTAAATACAAATATTTTAATGAAGTGTCAAAATAGCAACTCATCATTATTAAGCTTTTAGTTAGCTATAAAATTATTGTTAATAAGTAATTAATTTTTCTTTTATTGAAAATAATGGAAAATTTTTCAAATGCAGAATTAACAGACATGCATTTTGTCTATGGTGGAAGTAATGGAAATGGTCGGCAAGCTGGACGATTGTATGCAGAGTTGTATCCAGGACGTAGGGTACCTCATCACACAATATTTGCTCGTCTTCACCAACGCTTGCGCGAAAATGGTACATTTAAGAAACAAACGGCTGACTGCGGGCGCCCTCGAGAAGTACGAACTGTGCAACTAGAAGAAGAAGTTCTCGGGTTAATAGCGGAGTCACCTGAAACAAGTACTCGAAAAATCGCCAACATATTCAATGTAAGCCACTTCACTGTATTCAAAATTCTTAAAGAACAGCAATTGTATCCGTTTCATATTCAACGTGTGCAAGCTCTACTACATAGAGACTAGAGAGAGGGACCAGGATTTCGATAACTTAAATAAAAATTTCCTAATATATCTGAGGCGAAACTTAAAGAGGAGATTTTTATAGGACCCCAGATTAATCTGTTACAACAGAATCGAGAATTTGACGTACTCTTGAGCGAAGATTACGAGAAAATTATTAGTGAACTTGTTAGAATTTACTATGCATTAGGCTGTAATATGAGTCTTAAAATACATTTCTTGGATTCGCATCTGAACTTCTTTCCCCCGTATCTTGGCGATGTTAGTAACGAGCATGGGGAAAGATTTCATCAGGATATTTCCCCTATTGAAAAACGCTATCAGGATAATAATAATAATAATAATAATAATAATAATAATAATAATAATAATAATAATAATAATAATACAATCTTTATTGTCCAACAGTACAATACCCTTTACAGGACAACATATATATAAAAGAAATAAAACCTCAGTACAATTCATTAATAAATCAATATCAATATACAAAATGAAACAATAAGAAGTAAATAATACAATATATTAATAGTTGCAGAAATCAAAGATACCAAGAAACTTAAAGTAATAATGATTACATAGTTAATTTGAAATTAAATAAACGGATCCGAATACTGTAGATTAAAATTACGTATCATGTGTTGGAGAGGTGCTTTTTGCAGTACATTAGTACGATACGAAGGAGCACAAATAGTCTCAATAGTTCGTACACTATAATTAGGAACAGTAAAGCAAATTTGAGAAAGCAAATGTGGTGAATCCACAGTATTTCGTATAATATTAAATAATAAACGAGCACTGTACCGTTCCCTACGCTTTTCCAAGGATGTGAAATGATGTCGAACAGGAAGCTGGTTATAATCAGAACCTCTTTGAGGATATGTGGCATCTAATTTGTATGACAAGTATTTAACGAATCTTTTTTGGATACGCTCAAGTTGGTACGTGTATAGTGGATACCATATAATAGAGCAATACTCAAGCTTACTTCTAACAAGTGCCGAATATAGAGTTTTTAGAGTATTTGTGTTCCGAAATCCACGGCATGACCTAAACAAATCCCAACGACCTAGATGCCGAGCGACAAATAGAGTTGATATGTTCGGCAAAGGATAATTGGTTGTCAAAAAGGACGCCCAGGTCATTGAATAAATATTTCCGTTCAATTAGATGGCTATTAATAGCATAATGATATAAGATGGGATTATTAACTTTTGTGTATGAAGCTACCGCACATTTTTTAACATTTAGTGTCAAACCATTTTGCACGCACCAGTCATGTATGTGTGTGAGGTTTTATTGTAAGTTGTGGCAATCAGCATCAGTAGAAACCTTATGGTAAATTTTGTCAAAAGGTCATTGATAAATATATTAAATAACAAGGGGCCTAGGTTGGAACCTTGGGGCACACCGGAACGTACGCGATAAGTATTAGAAGTGAATCCATTATAGTGAACGTAGTTTAACCTATCGGAAAGGTAGGAGGTTAAAAGTTTTATCAAATTAGCAGAGAATCCAAACGATTTCAACTTTTGTATAAGTAGAGGATGATCAATTACATCAAACGCCTTAGATAGGTCAGTGTAAATAACATCAACCTGTTCTCTGTTATCCAACGCTTCACTAATGTATTGGGAGATATTTATTAAATTTGTGGTAGTGGACCTACCCGAGACGAAGCCATGCTGATGTTCAGAGAGAAGAGGCTTGATATTGCGGAAGATTTCGACACTCAACAGGTGCTCGAAAATTTTGGCAAAATTTGAGAGGATGCATATGGGTCGATAGTTTTCAATCAGAGCATCATCACCCTTTTTCAACACGGGAGTAATCCTTCCAACTTTCCATTGTTGCGGAAAGGTCCCGGTGCGTAGCGACAGATTAATGAGACTCGTAAGCGGATTTGCCAGCTCAGAAGCACAATTGCGAATTAAAAAAACTGGTCATGACCTGAGTTCATTTTAGACTTCAAATGTTTCATAGCGGATACTATCTCAGACTCGTTGAAAGATCTAACATAAAACACATTTACATTATCCGACATAGATAAACAGTTCATATTAGTGGGTTTAGATTGAATCACCGTAGAAAACTTCTCACAAAAACTCTGCACAATAACACAAGGATCCACCAATTTCGTATTGTTCCATAACATACGATCAGGGATACGAGACGATGGTTGCTTTTCATGAACGAAACGCCAGAAGCCTCTAGGATCGTCAGCTATGATGTCTTCCGTCCTTGTCAGATATTCTCCATACGCTGCCTTAATTTCATTCTTGACGTGACTACGCAATCGCTTAAATTCATTGAAATAATTGTAGTTGTTTGTTACTCTCCATTTCTTAAGGTAGTACTCTTTTAATTTTAGGTGGCGTTTTATGTCGCTGTTAAACCAGGAGGGATACACACGCATTGACCCCCGCTTTTTTGGTACACATTTGTCAAGAGCTCCGTATAATTTTCCGTAAAATTCATCCAAGGCAGTATTGACATCATGAGAGTTTTGAATAAAGCTCCAACCAATTTTTACAAGCTCCTTATGCGGAATGTTGCTGCACGGAAATCTTATAGTTGGTTGGTATCCGTTCATATTCACAAAAATTCGAAGAGCAGGATGGTGCAAGTCTTCAGGAACAAGAGGGTCAGTGTCATGAGAAACGTCAATCTCGCAATTGAGATTCGTAAGGATCAGATCGAGGATTTTACCATTACAATTAGTTACGTTGTTTATCTGTTTTAAGTCTAGTATATCCATGAAGGCGTTGAAGGCCAGACATTTGCGATCATTGTCGGTATTAGATAATAACTTCGGAATATTAAAATCTCCACAAAATATAAGATGCTTTCCAAGTAGAGCCACGGCGAGAGCATCAAAAGAAGCTTCGAGGTCATCAAGATCAATGTCAGGTGGTATATAGATATTTATTAGCAGAATAGTGTATATGCCAAATATGCATTTACATACCAGTACATCAATTAACGGTGAAACTTGATAATTGGCGCACGTCTCCATAGGACAGCCATTGAGATCTGTACAAAAACAAGTTAGGACTCCGCCACCAGTTGATCTGTTGGTGTTCACGAAATCTCTGTCCGCTCTAAAAGCAGTATAGCCAGGATGAAACAATTCATTATTGCCGACATCAGATGAAAGCCAGGTCTCTGTTAACATTATTACATCAGCTCCGAGAGAAAAAACATTGCTGTAGACAGTATTAGTTTTCGAACGCAGTCCACGCACGTTCTGGTAGTAGATATTTAGTAAGTGGAATAGCGAGATGCTTTGTTCTGTGTTATTGCTTGTTTAACAGGGATTTCTAGGGGGAATTTTTATTTGGGTCTAGCGACAGCCTAATATTTCATCTGGCAACCCTGTTCGACAGGAGGCAAAGCATTGAGAAAGCTTGGATTTACAAAATCGTTTTTTAAATTATCAGCTTTTATTACGCTTTATTCCACACGTCCATAGCTCACTCTCTTCGCCGTCGTTTAAATTCTGCTACCTAAAATATCACTGTCAACGATGGTGGAGTCGTCAGTTATGCTACCTACATAGATCAAATATTAACAAGAAAAAATGTGATGAAGTTTGCGATTCGTAACAAAAACTCAATTTAAAATGTAATTAGATTTATTCAAAAAACTGTAATATTATTATTTCTTTACATTTTTTACAACAGCGTAAAAAAATACAACAACAACCATTCGTTTAATTACACTAAAATTTACAAAATATTGTATTATTATTATCAGTAACAATCCTATATGCGTCGCTGTTTATTTTCCGATTTTCTTTTCCCTCGCGTACCTGTTCATCCCTTTACATCTTACTTAATCTCGTAACGAACGTCTTAACATCATGGAATTACCGTTTTGTTTTCTTTTTCTTTTAATAATAATATAGATTGTACTAAGAACAACATCGAATTTCATCAACACTCTCTTCTACGAACACTTTACAATTTTCAAAACGATCCTAATCTTTCACAATTTCGCAATTATACACATTCACTTACTTTCAACAATCGTTACAATAAAATCATTCATAAATCCGAATATTACAATATTAATAATAATAATAATAAAAATAGTAAATAAAAAAAAATTGATAACAGATCGAAAATAAGATGTGCTTATACGATTATTGAGCAACATGATTCCCTTTTATACCACGAAAAATGAACGTTATAAATCGAGGTATGTACTCACATCTACGAAACTTATATATTAAGTAAACCGTCTATTCCGATTCCAATTACAATAATCTCTACTGGAGTTTTCCTTCATTTTCATTTTAAATATATCCTTTTTTTTTTGTTTTAAATTGGGTGAGAAAAATGACTCGCGCGATTTATTAAACCTAAATAATTATTTCAATTGAATCTTAAACAAATCATCATCATCACTGACTTTTAATCCTGTGTTCGATTTCAGCGGGAATGTGGCCGTTCATGTAATAGTCTGAGGCACTAGTGTTCTGTTTAAATATTCCGTTTTGAGTGCTACTATGTCTATGGTAACCGTTCTGTTGCGAATGATGTTTCGTATGACCGTTTTGGTAAACGTAACCGTTAGCGTTGCCGTTCGCCAGTTTCGCCGGTGAACTGCTGGCGACGCCGGCGGCGGCCGCCGCCGCCGCCTTCCTTCTCCTACTGTACGATTGCGTGTAGAACTCCTTGAACAGGAAGAAGAACATGACAGCGTGCAATCCGATCCACCAGACGAAGGCACGTGGGTAATTGCAGTCGATGAATAGTAATTGGAAGGCGTGCACCATTATCCCAACGAATTGCACCTAAAATTAAAAATGTCATTATTATTATCGTGTATAAAGAGAGGATAATGAATAAATAATAATAATAATAGTTCTAAAACAAGAGGAAATTGAATCAAGCTCCAATCAGAGCTTACCAAAGCTGTTCCAGACTTATTTGATAAATTGTTTAGTGTTTTCAACTCCTCACAATATAATCGATCTAAATATTACACCAAACCATATAGAGATGAAGACCAATCAAACTATCTCTTTCCAAGACGTAGTAGTCGTCTAAATTTAACAAGGTCACTTCTTCAGTAAGAGCAAGAAGTTTTAACAAAATTGCTGCTAAATTTCATAGCAGCAATAAGAAGGACTGGACTTCCAATAGTGCAGTCTAAAAGTCCCACAGTTCTAGCTTTTAAGTTGAAACAGAGATGTTGTCTTCATTTGTAGAGCTGGAGACATCTACATCTCCTCTTTCATTATTTTTTTCCTGACATTTGGTCAGATACTAAATTGACGGATTGCCCTCTTGCGTGACCTGCAAGCTGCTGAAGTTTGGCCAGTCTCAGAGCTCCCCATCCAATCTAAGAGAGCTTTAATAAAGTGCAATAATGCAATAATAATAATGACATCTTTACCGAGATAAGTAGCTCGGGTTTCCGTTATAGTCGCTATTCTGTTTCATACCTATTCTAACCCATCGTGCAACTTCATTTATTTGCCACCCTTTTGAATAGATGTAGAATCAAGAACAACATTTTCTAGAATAGCATTTTATATTATATGTCAAATCCACAGAAGATGATCCTGTATTGTTGATATTGACACCCATATGCCTACCACCTCACTGCAGTTCTTGTAGATATCGTTCAAGTGGTTCCTGAATAACTTTTTTACTGTCAAGCGATCAAACGGCTTTTAAAGAACTATAAGCAAACGGTAACACAACTGCAGGTAACTTATCGTTATTATAGAACCACCACCCCCAAGAGAACTGCCATTCCTTTACTGTAAGTTGAATTGTCGACTTATTAGACCTACCATCGTCGTTAGATTAAACTTATGATCTACAACCAGAGTTACCTACTTTGTCCCGTCAATTCTAATCAAATCCGATCATTTAGCTGATAAGACTGCTAAGAAATCCAAAGTAAGAGTACTACGAATCCAGCGAGAACAAGGCAAGAAACCTCAGGTCAATGTTTGGAGAATCAATGAAGAATGTTTAATATTTTATTAATTTTTTATACAGGGTTTCCACGGTCGAGTGGGACATAGGGAAAATACATGTAAAATCGGTTTTCGGTGAATATTATCTCCCTAATACTACTTCATCCAAATTTAAGTGCCGAATATTATAACTGGGTTAACAATGAACATTTCCACAATCATAGTACAAAGAAAGCCATTTAAATAAAGCCAAAAAAAATATTATTTTTAAACCTATTGTACGTGAATTCCTAATAAGGCTTTTAACACGTAAGTTAGTGCAAGTGGCCGTGGCGCAGACGTTCACGCGACACCTTAATAACTTAACGCACAGATTGTTTGGGGTTCGAATCCGAGAAATGAATTTTATTTTTTTAATCTTGATTAAGTTTTGTTGTTTATTTTGACAAATGATTCGTCGTTAGTAACAAATAAAAATCGAATAAAAGCACGTGATCATTTTTGTTATTGTAAAAATTATTCATTATTTACCTTAATCCTCAAAAAATCGATTTTATAGTCTTCAAAATCTCTGATTTTTGTAGTGTTATTGAATTTGTAGCATTATTGTTGGAGATAAAAAATAAAAAATAAAACTAATCTGCCGGGATTCGAACCCTAAACAATCCGTGCATTTGCGTTATTAAGCCGTCGCGCGAACCATTGCGCCATGGATGCTTGCACTAACTCACGTATTAAGAGCCTTATTAGGAATTCACGTACAATAGATTTAAAAATAATAATTTTTTGGCTTTATTAAAATGACTTTCTTTGTACTATGATTGTGGAGATGTTCATTGTTAACCCAGTTATAATATGCGGCCCTTAATTTTGAATGAAGTAGTATTAGAGAGATAATATTCACCGAAAACCGATTTTATATGTATTCTCCCTATGTCCCACTTGGCCGTGGAAACCCTGTATATACACAGGGTGGCCCATTAGTGCGTGGAAGCTCGATTAATCCGACATTGTAAAAGATATTAAAAAACTTATTTGAGGAAATGTGTAGGTATTCTTAAGCTTTATATTTGAAAATAATCTGCAACTATACAGGGTGTTCTATAACGCCGTACCAGACCAAACTTCTATTATTTATTTTTATTACTTATTCTTCGACCCTCTTTATATACGGTTTGCCGAATCTATACTGAGTATTCAAAAAGTTATGACCATTTTTACGTCTAAATTAAGGTGTATTAAGAGAGTTAGTTCCGGCAAGAAACAAAATATACAAACTTTTTCGTACCATTACATGATTTGGCTACGTCTTCTCTTTCCGCTGGTTCAAGAATTTAATTAAAACAAAATTTCAGTTATGTGAGTCAAAACTCGGGTCCTTAATTTTCTCAAATTTTCAACGTTCTATTGACGTTATGGGTCAACATTTTGAAAATTTGTTTCTTGCCGGAACTAACTCTCTTAATAACTTTTTAAATACTCGATATAGATTCGGCTAACCGTATATCAAGAGAGTCGTAAAAATAAGCATATTTTAAAAATACAAAAAAAAGTATACAGTTCTATTTAAAAAAATAAAAATTTGGTCTGATGCGGCGTTATAGAACACCCGGTATAGTTGCAGCTTATTTTAAAATATGAAGCTTAAGAATACCTAGACATTTCCTCAATAAATTTTTTTAATATCACTTACGATGTCAGATTAATCGAGCTTCCACGCACTAATGGGCCACCCTGTATATATATAATAACTGTACCTAAGTGTGATTTCAAGGATTGTGGGTTCCTAAGATACAAACAAAACATCTGTAATACTAAGACCACAACATTTAATTAATTACTCGTCACACGTAGTTCGAAGGCTCATGGATACACATCATCAACGTATTCGAACATTCGCAATTGGATTGATGATAAAGGTTTATGAGCCTTCGAAACACATGTCCCGTGTAATTAATTAAATGTTGTTTTATCTATATGGAGTGCAAGTTTAAATGTTTTATCAGCAATTTATTATGAAATTTGCTATGGTTAGCTCTTTTTAGTCTTCAAATATTATTACTTGAATAATATCTGTCTGCAAAAATTAAGTCTGTGGAAAAAAGGTAAATTTATTCTCTCATCAATACATAAATTCATCCAATACTCCTCGATTTCTGAAAATCTGTAGATTGAGCTATTGTTCTCTATTATGGAGATCATGATGGAAAAGAATTTATTCAAAAAAAACCTATTGATTAATTATGAACAGGCACTCCCTCCAAGAGATATGTGGTTTGTATAATTCCTATTAGGGTGCCAAAACAAAAATTAAACTCGAATATAACGATTTTCGATTAAAACCTGCTGTTGCTTTTCAATATGCTATAATACTTGGAGCAGCATTCTTATCATAATCTTTTGTGTCCACTTTTTCGCTCCAATTCCATTTTGTACCAAAATAGATGAGAACAATAATACGAGCCAATAGTACTTCTGCATGTCCTCTAATTAGCTGGTTTAATATGAAGAAGACACCACGAGATTATATGGATTAGAACTCAAATGAACGGGAGGGAGAAGGGGGCGGGGAGGGGGAAGGGGGAAGGGGGAAGGGGGAAGGGGGAAGGGGGAAGGGGGAAGGGGGAAGGGGGAAGGGGGAAGGGGAAGGGAGAAGGGAGAAGGGGGAAGGGGGAAGCGGGAAGGGGGAAGGGGAAGGGGGAAGGGGGAAGGGGGAAGGCAGCTTGTACTGGTGCTAAAATTGTAGACATATTTCCATTATTGAAAGATTGTGAAGATATCAAAAGATCTAAATTAGTTTGCAAAAAAAGCTAGCAAAACCATGACCAATTACATGTCATTAATCCTTAAGTTTTAAATTAATTTTTAAATGACACATACCATCTGTAATGTAGTTAGATACTTCTTCCACCATAAATATTTATGCATCTCCGGTCCAAAGGCACTGAGCATGTAATATGTATACATGATTATATGGACAAAGGTGTTGAGGAATCCGAAAAATGTGCTGTGACCACCTGCAAAGATTTAAAGATTTTTTAAGAATCAAAAAATAATTTCCTCTCCTTAAAGAAATTGCAAAACCATCGACTTACCGGGTGTGAATTTGACTCCGAACCATACGGACATGGGCATAACTCCGTGATGGATGACATGTAATGTGGTAATATGATCATTCTTTTTTCTCAACACAAAGAAAAACTGCAAATTTCAATAAAAATCACTCTGATCACAGACGAAATTTTAAACTACGTTGATTAACACTTACAGTATCTAAGAATTCGGTAAATTTCGAGAAGAAATACCACCACGAATACGACACCATCTACGGGTGAAACAAGAATAAAAGGATAAAATTTTAAAGATGTGATGTGTGCGTAATATTACCCTTAATGTCTCTGGATCATCCGAGTAATCTACTGGTTGACATCTCCAGTTGTATTTACCGTTTAACCAACCAGCAGTGCCTATCTGGAAATAAAAAAAATATGGATATGATTAATTTGATTATAGCAGGCTTCGGATTGATTAAAATTTTGGTAGTGATTGTACATACCCCTAAAAATAACCAGGTACTAAAGACAACTTGTAAGAAATTATATACTATTAAAACATTTTTTAATTGTAGAGGTTTTCTGTTCTCCATAAACTTTGGCCCAATATACTGCAACAAAAAAAAAGAAGAGACAACGATTAGATAAAGAAAAAATCGTGGAGATAAATGAAGCTCTTACCTTAACAATTATAACATAAGATATGCATATGCCTAACGTGTAAAATGGGCTGGACATTAAGAACCAGTTCGCTGTCCTGCTATCTGAAAAAATCAGAAAAAAGAACAAGATTAGAAATGTGTGAATGTGTGAAAGTGAATTTTTGCAATAAGAGAATGGAGATATTCTCCCTGGCACCGGCAATTACACAGCATTTATTAATTGAATATTCAATCTTGCAGACCATGGAACCTTTGGCTTCTAAACCCTCTTGCCTTCCTTTCCACTATTGTCCTCTGGATGTTAGTGTTGTACTAATCGTCATTCATTTCTGCAATCACTTGCTGGCCTCTCCTTACTATAATACACACTGGATAAAATAGTAATTCTTTTGCAAGTATTTTAGTAGCCTTTCAAGTCTCGTCAGAGGTCAGTGGTGCGAACCAACAATGGTAATCATGTGCAAAATCTGATTTTGTTGGACTTCTAAGCTCTTGAGGTGCGATTTAGCGACATAAGACCACGTCAGAAACAAACGACCTCGAATTACTGGGTCGACATGTAAACAGAGATTAAGTCGACTGTCGACTTCTTATAGATGTAAAGACCTGTAGTTAGGTGGACGTCTATACCTTGGAAAGATCGTGAACCAAAATCAGAAATAGTGTTGGACCCAAGAGCGACCCCTGTGGCATCCTTGAAAGAAGACGTTGAATCATCGACCCTAATGACAAAACTCCTGTCCTGAAGATAATTTTGATCAACTACAACGACCATTTTGTGTGTAATATCTAAGAAAACCCCATCGTCTCCTTCCTTGTAGTGCTAGTTTCTTCAAAGAGAGTTTTCAACAGTAGGGTTAGGTTGTCGTCCTTCTGAGGTTACATTAGAAATGATTCTACAGGTTTTGAAAAGGATAATTTCGACTTGCTTATTATCCTTCATCCAGAGCTTAGAAGCTTACCAAACTGGAGTCACATGATTTTGATTGAAAAATAGTGTTGAACCCAAGAGCGACGCCTGTGGCTTCCTTGAAAGAAGACAGAATCATCGACCGTGATGACAAAACTCCTGTCCTGAAGATAATTTTGATCAACTACAACGACCATTTTATGGGCAATGTCTAAGAAAACTGCCACCACATTATCTCCTTCCTTGTAGTGCTACTCTCTCAAAGAGAGTTTTCAACAGTAGGGTTAGGTTGTGCTGCTTCTGAGGTTACATTAGGAATGATTCTACAGCTTTTAAAAAGGAAGCTTTGGGCTTGCTTATTATCCTTCATCCAGAGCTTAAAAACTGGATTCACATGATTTTGCTTGAAAAATAGTTTTGGACCCAAGAGCGACGCCTGTGGCTTCCTTGAAAGAAGACATAGAATCATCGACCGTGATGACAAAACTTCTGTTCTGAAGATAATTTTGCTCAACTACAACGACCATTTTGTGTGCAATATCTAATAAAACTGCCACCCCATCGCCTCCTTCCTTGTAGTGCTACTTCCTTCAAAGAGAGTTTTCAACAGTAGGATTAGGTTGTGGTGCTTCTGAATTTACATTAGGAATGATTCCACAGGTTTTGAAAACGATGATTTCGGCTTGCTTATTATCCTTCATCCAGAGCTTAGAAGCTCACAAAACTGAAGTCACATGATTTTGATTGAAGTATTTTTAATCATGAAGCATAAAGATTTAGGTCTCGAAAATGCGGCTTCACTTCAAAGACGAATTTGGCCATCATTAAGGTAAATTCTGAACAGTTCCTAGCAAGATTCGTTACCGTGGATGACCACCATTCATAATGCAATCTTGCTAGGAGGTGTTTAGGATCTCGCTTAATGATAGCCAAAATCGTCTCTGAAGTGACCTATAGACCCCCTTGCATTCTTCCTATGGTTCGGACTATATTTTCATATATTTTGTTTTCCTTTCATTTATAGTTCCTCCATATCTTCCTGCAACACCTTCAAACCTTCGGAAGACTTGTTGTAACTGTTTATTTTTAGCAAGAAGATCTGCATATGTAATATATATTTTTTTGCAGTAAATTACACCTGTTGCTTGTATTTTGCTTTCCCAGATCACCATTTTCTAAAGTAAGTAAGCTGTAATTTGTTATGAGAGTCCTGGCTCCACCAGGATACCTTTCTACCCCGGTTATTGCCATCATTACCAAATTCCTCAGCTGCTTTAGTAGATTCAATCTAATCATAACTTCCTGACGTCTTTGCGATAAGGAGGCATATGCTTGTTTAAAATCAATGGTCAGCTATTTTCAATCCCTTCCATCATTGGCTAAGACTGCACCTATCACTGACCTTTCTAAATTTTTCTGTTTGGTTAAAGTAGGCCTTGACAATAAGCAGTAAACACAACTTATCTAATCGAGTAAGCAACTCTCTATTTCATTATATCCTAACGGTGGCAGCCTAGTTATATTAGGCTTAACAATTGAACGGAATCTGCGAAAATATTTGAGAATAAACAGAAATTTATTACCGCGGCTACCACCTAATATACATAACAGCCAGAAGCTGAATACGACTATTACGCAAGGCGTCCTAGTTACGCGATGTCGAATATTATTAAACACAGAGTCTGATTCAAATTTTGAGGTCAATGTCAGGCAGGCGAGAAAGCAGCCGTACACATTTAGACCAGACGATGTTACGTATACGCCCACTATGATTTCAATTAAAATAGATTTTTTAACTGTCATTGGGACGAAATAAAATATTCCGGATATATATATATGTATGTACATACAGGGTGATTGGTGAGAGTGGCCTATTAAAAGTATTATACAAACGGATATAATAAACGCCCAAGACGACTGATATCAAGAAATGGTAATTATGATTGGCCGCCTCGGTCACTTGATTTTACCGCTTCTGACTATTTTCTGTGGGGATACTTGAAAAGCAATGTTTATTCTAATAAACCTGAAGCTCTCGAACAACTTAAAGCCAACGTACGTCACAAATTCGCTCAAATTACACCTGGAGGTGGATATTTACCAGATGTTATTTTCAAAAAGTGACAAGCAAATTTTACAGGTCCAAATTAATTAAGTTAAGTGTTTTTTTTTTGAAAAAACATCGATTATATTGTTGGAATCAGCCTACAAACGAGTGCAATGAAAAACGATCAAGCATTATAAACGGACTACATGATCTCAACTGCCAATTACCTTTATTAAAACCTTAACATCAATAATCTAAAGAATGCTTGTAATAGGTGCTCATGGTATAATCGCAGGAATCACCCTACTAACAAGTTGGAATTAAATAAAAGAAATTAAGTGTTAGAGATGGACTGCAGTTTCTGCCTATTTGGAAAATCGACAACACAACGAGTTTGTTTGACCAGATACTAATTCTGTTTCTCAATCGAAAGTTGAGACTAGTGTTTGAAGTAACGCTGATGATGCCTGATAGACAGAAACTATAGTTAATCAGGCATTCTTTTGTTTGCAGATAAATGAGTTCATTTCTACTCCATGAGCTCAGATTTTGATCAAATTTGGCATGATATTAGTAGACTGAAACACAGTGCTTCAAGTTTAAAAATTTTTATTTTGGGAAGATGAACTAATGCTGAACAAATTGAATTTTTGTTGAGAAAATTCGCCAAACATGGAGAAACTCATCAAATTTAACGATTACTTTGTTGACGAGTGGATGGATTCTCCAAGGTATTGGGTGTGCTTTAACAGTCGCCACCGTACCACAAATACAACTGAAGGTTGGCACTCAAGACTCAATAAGAGAATTGGAAAATGCCATCCAAACATATATGAACTACTCAATTTTATGTATGACGATTCTACTCATTACATCAGATAATGATGAATACACCAAAGAGGGCAAGAAAGATCATGGCCACAGTTTTTTTGAGATGCCGTAGGATTTATAGACTTTTGTCCCCCTTGATCAGACTATAATTTCACGATGGGTACCGAAAATATTAACGGCAAATCGACATGTCAATTCAGAGACGAATTTAACCATCATTAAGCGAGATCCTGAATACTTCCTAGCAAGATTCGTTGCTGTGGATGAAACCTGTATTCACCATTATGATCCTGGATCGAAAAGGCAGAGGATGGAATTGAGGCACAAGGATTCACCACATCCTCGAACGTTTCGTGCAACAGCAGCTTTGGGGAAGATAATGGCCACAATTTTTTGGGATACCAAAGAAATTATCTTTATAGACTTTTTACCACGTGATCAGACAATGTATAATTGGGCAATATTATGCTGTTTTAATTTCAAAGTTGCGTAGTTCCATCAAAGAGAACACAAGACGGAAACACAGAATCTGTATTTCAATGGCCACAATTCATAGTGTAGGCTTCGAAATTTTGTTCTTATCTCCAGATTTGGCCCCCCAATAGTGACTTCCATGAATTCTCCGAAATCAAAGAAGAGAAAGCTTCGTGGACAACGACAGCCGATGAAAATCAGTTTACCCCCAGTTTACCACAAAACAGGAAAATGAGATTGGAATGAGTCATTCATCACAGCAATTTGAGGCTTAATCAGTGGCATCAGGTATTATGCACGGATAAATCGAAATTTCAAACATTTGGATCAAAACGTCGATCATTTGTGAGGTGGCAGATTGGAGAAAGAGCAACTGAACAATGTCTGATTCCTACAGTGAAACATGGTGGAAGTATTGTGATGATTTAGGGATTGTTTTGGAGGTACAACTCTAAGCGATTTTGTAAAAATAAACGGGAGGGTTATCTGAGAATCTTAAAAGAAAAAATGGTCCCAAACATTTATCTCGTTCATGTAGAACTTCCATATTTGATCTCACTTGATCAAGAAGGCAAGTTGGTACAGATGGTGTGGCCGCTCCAATCTCTAGATCTGTCGCTAATAGAGAGACTGTGTAAGTATAATTTTGATGATTTAAGGATAACGTTTTTGGATAATAATACATTTTCCAATTAAAGTTATTGAAGTAGCCCATAGATAAGCAAAAAATTTCCTTTCTTGCCATAACGTTCTATTAATTAATCTAACTCGTCATTTATTTACAGATGGAATAAATCTTAGGAATGTGAAAATGCCTAGCAAGTATCAGAGAAAAGTGGGCAGCCAAATTTTTCTACGTCTACTGCTTTAAATACTTTTATTAATGGAATCATGACCTCTACTGAAAATGGTACCTATCCTGTGGGAATTTTTTTGGATCTAAGTAAGGCGTTTGATTGTGTTTCTCACGACAAGCGTATGGAATCAGAGGGAATGCTTTAAATTGCATTGAGTCTTTTTTGCGAAACCGAACCGAAGTACATCAATATTTTGTACAACAAAAGTGCTGCTGTTGGGAGTGTTTCTTCTGAGTCTCTGCCTAATAACATTGGAGTACCACAAGGATCTATTTTAGGTCCCGTACTGTTTTTATTGTTTATCAATGATTTTCCTTTGACATTGCACAATGCTTCAATCACTTTGTATGCAGATGACGTTGCTTTACTAGCAACAGATAAAACCGAAGATATTTTGACTGAGACTTGTTATAACTTGTTGAGTGATGCATCTGAGTGGTTCTCTATGAATAGGCTTCTTGTTAATGATAAGAAAAGCATTTATTTACGTTTTCCCCGGATTTTTATTTGGATTTTTCACTGGGCGGTAACCAGCTTTCCAACGCGAGCTCTACCAAATGCTTATGTTCATAGCAGACTCTCTTACGGAATCATATTTTGGGGAAATTCAACCATGTCTAAAGATGTCTTTATTAGCCAGAAACGTATTATCCAGTTTTATTATCGCCTTGATAATGACAGCATTGCTGTTGAAACGCGTTTTGGTGTTTTGTGGGTTAAAGTGTTTAGTGTTCTACTCCTGCACCAAGAGATCCAGTGAAGAACTTCATAACCATTGTTGTTATTATAACTATTATTATACTTTTACTATTGCTATTACCAATACCATTTCATTGTTATTCATACCTTCATTATTATCTTTATTGTTAGTATTATTATCATTACTTCTGCACTTAGGAATTGTCTTGAGTTTGTCTGTGACTTCCCCTATATCTGTTTTGTAGATCTTTTTGGGAATAAACTTTACTTTACTTTACTCTTACGACGACTATAGTGAGGAAAAATTGCAACTCAAAGTAGTCAGAAGATGGATGGATGGATGGATGTTACAATTTTTGAGGAATGGTTTAATGTTCATTTGCTTCCCCTTCTCAAGCAATAATCCGGTAAAAAACTTATTATCTGGGAGATAACTTCCCTAGATATCGTCTATTTTCTACCATTGAAGATAAAATGGAAGCAAGCTTTGACAGCATGGAAGGAATCAGAACAATGTTTACCAAAAGATCAATTTCCTTCATTTCACAAAACTTAAAATCCGGTTTTAGGAAAGCAAAAATTTATCCAATTAACAAAGATGAAATTTTAAATTATTTGCCCTATCAGGATCGCACTGCTGTTGATACTAGTTTAATAGGGTAGGTATTCCTGGCAAGACTTAAGAAGCAAAGAATAGAAATAATGCCGAAGAGTAATCGAAGGAAAAAATGAGCTGCAAATGCCAGACAAACTTGAAACAAAAACGTCTTGGTAAGATAGGAAAATGGAAACAGAGAATTGATTCCTCTGATTATAGCCTTATATAGCCTTGCCTCGTGTGGTAGAAGCATGGAATCATCATGGTTCCTTGGAAAATTTTTGTAATTTTGAAAGTCAAATAGACGAACCTATTGGAACAACTAGTGTCAGGGCTGAAACCCCTGTAGAAGAATCATCAGATCAAGCTTTGCAGAGACAAAATTGACAAACAAATGATATTGTTCAACAAATCAAATCAGGAGATTATATTGCATGAAAACTGCATGAAAAAAGGCGGGAAATGTTGGAGATGGCCCAAAATTACAGATACTCCCAAAGAGGTCCGAACAAGCTTTTTCCTCATGCCTGTATCATAAAATTAATAAAACTGAATGTTTCTAAGTACAATTTATCATTATTATACCTAATCTGTCTCCTTCTTTAGCCCAATAACGTTTGTAATAATAATAATAATAATATAATTTATCTATTTTAGTGTCTTTAGCAAAGATTAAGCTTTAAGCTATTGGCTTTATTTTAGATTTTTTTGTTGACAAAACACTAAAGAAATAAGCCTGTTTACGGTATCAAGAATGGTGGAAGATAACTTTAATTTTAAAACAAAAACATGAATAAAACAAATTAAAAAATGCTTACCTTGATGTTTATTTAAATATTTGTTAACGTCTTCCATAGCTTGTATCACTAACGCCATTGTAATAAAACTGCAACAAAAAGAGAAATGCAGAATTATTAAAGTGTAAAACAAAAGCATAAAGACTCACGTTTAAAATAATAATTAAAAAATAAATAAATTAATTAATTTGCACCACAATACACGAAAATTTCTTCGAAAATGCTCTATATTCTAACGCGAAACTTGATGACTTCTTATTAGAGTTGATTTGTTGTGTTTGAGGTACAATTAATAACTGGCAGTAAATTGATGTACTGGTGTTAATATATACATTATGTACACACACGTAATAAACTATGCAGTCACAATATACGAGGTATAATATCCCTCTATTTCAAAGCCCGAATAAATAATGAAAAAATAGGCAACAATTTAAAGATGGGACCTTGTAATAGATGATATTGCAACTCGCGAAGAAATGGTAATGAATACACTCTTTTCATAAAACGCTTATTATGTCCACAATATTACGTATGCAAGGCAAATAATGCTTAAGATTTTTGTATATTGTCGGTACACGTTATTGGTGTTTACTAAATTTTTAACGTCACTTTCGATCGTTATTCTTTTGTTGTGGTAAATGTGTAAAATGTGGTTTTCCTTAATTTGATCCAATGTTTTACGCACGATAACGATAATATCGGTAATTAGCTCTCTTTCGGAAAGGTGAACGAGTACATTTTTTTTTTTTTGACGTAAAAGGAAAATAATGAGTTTGAAGACATCGAATTATTTACTTATTTTTAGGTCAAATTTACTCTAAAATTTATCACTTCATAATTTTCAACAAAACAACAACAACAACCTATTGATCTATTGTGCACCCTTGCATGATGCATCCAGTTTTACAGTCTATTTCTTTTGCTTTTCCTCTTTTGTCAATTGCTTTTCAAATTGTGTCTAATGCTTTTTTGTCAATTAAGTTTCGCAAACATTTTTACGTGCGCTTTAATATTTGGTGTATTGATATGGATAATAATGGTCACAGTAGAAGAAATGCCAAAATAAACAATGAAATACCTACTTTAGTCATTTATTTTTTGAATAGTGGTTCCACGGTGAAAAATGTAGGACAATAATTTTCGGTTTTACCTGATACCGTTAGAAAAATGTATGCAATTTATAAGAGGAGTAATAATGTTGCAAAGGGCATCGACTGCTAAAATTATCTTTAGCTCAGAAAGAATAAATTTGCGACTGGATTGATGAGGACTGCTCCATTACTCTGCATCAGTTGAAAGAAAAATGTTGCCACTTCTTCAACAAATATCATTGTCGACAATTGATAGAGCCCTTAAAAGCTTTCACTACTCTTTTAATAGAACATCATTTGTTCTTGAAAGAAGAAATATACCAGAAATAATTCAATCTCGTTTTGATTATGCCCTTGCATTACAATAGAATTATTCTAGAAAGAGATAAAATTTATTTTATTGATGAGTATTGATGAGCGTCAAAAATAAAAGCCCAATTAAGAGGACGCAATTATTCTGTTGCCGTTACCATGAACATTAATTCCTTGTATGCGTTTCAAATACAAAATATGCCCTACAAAGCAGTTCATTTTTCGAAATTTTTACAACATTAATTAACCATTTTTTGAAAATGACCCATCGTGTGGCACCTCAAATGAGAGCTTATTTCATTAGGATTACGATGATATATCATTTGTTCACTTTCTATCTAATTGAACATCGAAAAATGATCAATTCGTAATATACAGGGTTCGGCATAACAATGTTACCATTTTTAATATTAAATATATTTCAATCAAAGAATAATACATTTTTTGTTATGATCATAAATTGATTAACATACCTTTTGATTTGTTTGACATGTCAGTTAGTGACATTTAAAAAATGGATCGCTGACCTTTACAAGCGAAAATTTTTGTTGTTGAAAAATTTGAAAATGTGCGGTCAATCACTACAGTGCGACGTGCATTTCGGCTGGAATTTTGAGACAGAGGAAGAGGAAATGCACCATCTCGACTGACCATTCGCAAATGGATCAGAAAATGGCAAGAGGAAGGGTCCGTTCGCAACAAAAAAGGAACAGGTCGAGTCATGGTAAACTTCTCTCAGCGTTTGCAAGCATGCATTGCAGAAAACGGTGGCCATTTGAAAGATTTTATCTTTAAATAATAAATCCAAATTCACCTGCAAGACGGATTCATTTTTCACATCCTTCAATTAATTTATTTATACCCTCATAAAAAAAATGATTTCTCTTTATCTGCAAAATACGCCGAAACTGCCTCCTTGACTTCATCATCGGCAGTAAATTTTTTACCCCGCAGCTCTTTTTTCATTTTCGGAAACAGGTAATAATCACTCGAGGCCAGGTCAGGGCAGCTAACGCAACGCAGCTCTTTAGTCGCTCTAATATTGAAGCGTAATATTCTCCGGTTATAGAAACACCTTTATCTTTATAATCAATCAACAATATTCCTTCCGAGTCCCAAAATACCGTTGCCATGAGTTTCCCAGCTGATTATGACACTTTAAATTTCTTGGGAGGTGCTGTGCCCTTTTTATGCCACTGCATGGAGTCTTGTTTGGACTCAGGTTCATAATGATGAACCCAAGTTTCGTCTCCAGTAACAATTCGACTCAATACACCATCCTTGTCTTCATTACAGAGGTCCAAAAATGCACGCGAACACTCTACGCGCTGTTGTTTTTGCGGCGGCGTGAGCATTCTCGGCACCCATCTTGCGCTGACCTTAGACATGCCGAGATGATCGTGTAGGATTTTAAAATTGTTGTATCGGATACTCCAACCATTTCTGCGAGTTGTTTCTTCTTTAGTCGAGCATCTTCGAGTACAATTTTTTCAACTTTTTGGATAAGTGCTGGCGTGGTCACCTCAATGCTCCTGCCCGGCCTAGGGTCGTCTTCAAGGGATTCCCTTCCTTGTTTAAATAAACTATGCCACTTGTACACCATGGTTTTTCCTGGACAAGAGTCGCCGTAAACCAATGACATCTCATTCATTATGGTCGCGACTGATTTTCCTTGCCTGGTAAGGAACTTTATAACGGTACGATATTCGATTTTTTTCCATATTTCACTTTTCACTCCTGATTATGTTACTTGGTTGACGATAGCTCAAAGACTAACTGTCTAATAACAATTCTAATCACTCCCCTACAACTCGCTCATTCAGCGAATATAAAAACGCTCCCTCGTACATTAATTTAGGATAAGAATTAAAGTGCATTATATTTTGTTTAAAACTATATTTAGTATTAAAAATGGTAACATTGTTATGCCGAACCCTGTATAATCATCCAGACAGCCGTTGACATTATTTTTGACAACTGTCACATTAGTAATTTTCATTCAATTTCATCTTCTTACGTAAAAATGGTGTACTCTATTGCTGAGAGGGTAGAAGTTCTTTAGATTTATGGTGCTGTGCAATGCGTTCGTGGCACAGCAAGAATTTTCAATGAAAGGCATCCAGATAAGCATATGGATCATAAATACCTTCGCGAACTTGTGCAAAAATTTGAAACAACCAGATCAGTAGTGTACAAGAAAAGGCGTGCAAATAAGATAATAGATGAAGTGGCGGAAATGGAGGTAATTGGGAATTTTACCATAGAGCCAACCTGCTCTTTGCATCAAGTTGCAGCATCCTCTAGACTTTCTTACTCCTCGAAGAATAAAGTCACAAAGATGCATAAGTTTCACGCTTTTAAAATGCAAATAGTGCAAGAGCTTAGTGAGGGCGATTACGACCGTCGACTAGAATTTTGCGAAACTATGACCCCAAATTTGGTAAAGAACATCTGTTTTAGTGATGAATGCGCTTTATCTCAAATGGACACGCGAACAAACAAAATGTACGCTACTGGAGCGATAAAAATCCTCATATTATAAGAATGGAACATACTCAAAAACCTCAAAAAGTTCATATTTGGGCAGGGATACTAAATGATTCCATTGTTGGGTCAATTTTCTTTAGAGAAACATTGACTGGTGACCCCGCAGAAGTTAACCAAATCCTCGATGAACACGAATTTTTTTCCAGCATTATACTGCAAATGTTTGTAACTGGCTGAACCACAGATACGCAAATCACTAGATTGGTAGACGTGGAACGATTGAGTGGCCTCAGCGATCACCAAACTTGACAAGCCCTGAGTTCTTCTGTGAATGTAATATAAATAATAGGGGAAAAGCATTTGACATAACGAGAAAGTGATTTGACAAAAGAAGAATCTTATTTGACAAACAAATTTGACGTTTGCAAAACTAGAAAATCATTTGACGAAAGAGGAAAACCAAAAGAAAAGCTTTGATAAACTGCAATAGCTGTTTTTGCTGTTTTAGACCTATCCTTGTCATGTGTAGTCTATTTCTGTTTAATTCTAGTAAAGTTTTTGCTTTGTGCTTATTGTAGTTCCCAAAAAATATCTTAGAGTGTCTCAAACCAGGGAGATTCTCCCAGAAGGATGCTCTAAGCCTCTCTTCAAAGTTGTGACGACCTTCCTTGCTAATAGATTAGCTTCTTCGTTCCCTCTGATTCCAGTATGTCCTGCTACCCAGCATAATCCAACTCTGGTTTCCTTAACTAGGTTGTTGAATCTGTTAAGACTTTCCCAGACTAATTTCGAGTTGATCGTATTAGAACTCTATCTTAGAAAATGGCGATGCTTCCGATAGTTCCAGGTTCAGTTGAACACATCTTCCAATGGTGTTGATCTCCGCTTAGGAGACACTATTGGTTCGGATTATTTGGTTCCTAGTCCAAATATCCACATGCACATAGGGCACCAATTGGGCATGTTCTCATGGCTTCGGTGATGCATACATATGTATGTACACTAGGCCTATTTAGGACGCAGCAGGTAGGCGACCGTTGCCGAAGCTATTTCTATCTCTCACACCCTCTCACAGAAGGAACAGTAACCGATTAACTGTCTTTAATAGGGAAGCTAATTTTGAAAAACAAAATCGAATTAGTCTAATTAGAACTATAACATGCAAAACCCATTACTGCACTTAATAGTATCAATAATAAACTGCGCACCTTCTACTAAATTAACGGCTAAGACATTGCAGTCTGTTTTCAATTATCATGAAAACTAAGTACCGTACAAGTGCTAACGATCCTATCTCAAAAATTAGAGTTTAATTTTGGTTAGTTAAGTTAGTGGAATTAACTGTTGATATTTCCTACGTCATTTAATCAGAATTTTGTAGGTTCTCGCATTATTTATTTTTTTCATACACATAATTAACAATAATCCTGACGCTCAAACGTAGGACTTTAATTTTTAATAATCTATTGTTCTTTTTTTATTATTATTATTGAACGTACGCAAATTAACTCGTTATTAAGAGCTCAAGATGTCTGTTTACCAATTTTGTCTCAAAAAAAAGGGAAGAGACAAAGGGAGATAAATTTAAATTCTTGACGTATGTAGCATTTACGTGAACACTTCACCGAGAAAAAAACAAACTTACAAAAGGATCTTCATCATCTTCAGCTATAGAGGACTTTATTAAATCCTAGGAAAACACGCAAATCAATTAGCTGCATTAATAGTTAATAGTGTCAATATTTCAAATGTTTTTTTTTTTACTCTGACGGAATCATTTTCAATTACTATAATGATTGGATCTTGAAATTTACATAAATCCTAAGCGCGCAATTAGAGTTTATGTTTGCTTTTTTTAATGTCCACATGGTGCCATCAAATGACAAACTAAATAAGCTCTTTTTTTTCTTAGAAATGTGCAAATAAGATTTCTCTCCAATAACTTCAAAATAGACATTTATTGCGTTTGAAATATATTTTTGAAGTAGTAGACAATCATGGAGATCAATCACATACCACCTCTTTGTTTCCTCCTTGTTGTTTGGTAGCAATTCCGAAAAGAATTGGTAGAAAGTGTGAGCACTAACGAGATCTGTAAAGTCGAAACAATGTGGTCCTGTGATCCAACCAATGACCCCCTATTACAGGCGTTGTTTTTTGGCTTCAAAAAGTTGTCTAAACTTTAAATAGGTTAGACTCCAATTATTGTCGGAAATAAAGATAATTTTTCGACAATAATTGGCGGCCCACTCCTTCCAAAGCTTTTATAATAATTTTTAAAGAAGAAATTTAGAAATCATCTAAACTTTGGGGAGCTGATCGACATTACAACTTGAATAAGTAAAAAAAAATATGGCTTCCAATTTTTCTTAACCTTTTCTTGTATTTCATGAAATATGCATGATTTAGGACTTTTCACCAGTATAGAATACACTTGGAACAATTCCCAAAAATTCGATTTAAAACGTAAAAAAGGGAAAGCAGTGAGCTTGCCTTAGTCAACCATTTTTGGTTAATTTGGTCCAAATTATTATGATATCTCAGATATGCAAACGTATGCATTATTAACTCTGAAGGCTTTATTTAACATTTTGACTATTTCAAAATCTGTATATGTAGAGTGTTTTGGGTTTTAAAGGAAATTAGTTGATTTGCAAAATCGAAAATCATTCAAACACTTAGACAAATTTCGCAAAAAAAAAAAACCAGAAACGTTTAGATAGGTTGTCCAAACATTCAATCCAAGCATTAAACATCGAAATCGCCAACTAAATCGGAACCTCTCAGTTTCTTCTCCTGCATGGCTTATCCTGTTTAGAGGAACCCCCAAGCTTTCAGAACTTCCTTCTTCCTCATCTCGTCCTCGTTATCGTATCTTGTGATTCTTCTTAGCATGCTTGCTATGATATTAGGTGATGATACAGGCTCCATAGTCTTTTCTATCACCTACAATGAAGATGGCTCCTATTTTTTCAAGTTGTCTTGTGTAATGTTCTTCAGTACCTTTGTCACGTCTTCTTGAATGGCTGGAACATTATCATAAAAGTGTCCTTTCAAGGTGATAGATCAGGTGCAGCTGCTTTCCTGGAGGTCTAAGTCGTCCAATTCTCCCCTCATTAACAGTTTCACCTTCTGAAACAAATTCTTTGGGGACAAGCCCTTTTGGATCGTAAAAAGTAATTAACATTATCTTGAAGTCTTTGACATCTAAAAGCGCAATTTTTGTGGTTTTGGCTCGCATTTCGACTTCAATTGTGCAGATTTGGCGCTTCGTTTCAGGGTCATATTTAAAACATCATGTCTGATCACCAGTTATCATAACAGATGGGCAATCTAACGTATGGGAACGTATGAAGCAGGTATAAAAAGCACGAAATTAACATTTTTTCAAAATACTTTTCGGCCAAATTTTTTGAGAGTTTCAAGTTTCGATGTCGAAATTTTATGGGATGGGGGGTGAAGGGAAGGGGTGGAAGGAGAGAACGTATTTTTTCCATATCTGCAAACATATTACAAGATGTGTGTTGACAATGTCTGTCGAAACTGAATCAAACAACAGATCTTTAATATTTGCATTATTTAATATGAAGGCTTTATTTAACATTTTGACTACTTCAAAATCTGTATATGTTTTCGTAGGAGCGTTTTGGAGGAGGACACTTTTTTGCCCAAAATGTGCAAAATCCAAAATCATTCAAACACTCAAATTTTTGTTAGATAAGATGTCCAAACAGTCAATTCAAGCATTAAAAATCAAAGCCGTCAACCAAATGGGGACCTCTCAGTTTCCATAACAGGTATTTTGCTTAGGTTATAGATGAAAGATTCTTCATGGAGCAATGATTGTGTAACTCTCACTATGAGCCTCTCCTACATGGCTTACTAGAAACACCCCCAAGCTCCCAGAATTGCTGACGGCATTATTTCCACTTACTGTTCACTGAGTTGCGTTTCATTTTTATCTGGCTTTCTTTCTTCCTCGTCTGGTCTCGTCATCCTATCTAGTGTTTCTTTTTAACATGCTTGCTATGATATTAGATGATGTTACAGATCCCATAGTCTTTTCTATCACCTACAATGAAGATTGCTTCCATCTTTCTATTTCTGGTTGTGTAATGTTCTTCAACACCTGTGTCACGGCTTCTTGAATGGGGGGTGGAGGGGAGGGGTGAGCAATGAGCCAAATTCACTCACGGAATCAAGGTTTTATGATTTGGTGCATTATTGTGCAATAAAGAGAGCTCGTTTTCTGGGGGTCTAAGTCGTCCAATTCTAACTATCAACAGTTTCACCTTCTGGAACAAATTATTTGTGAAAGAAATGTGTTGCGGGCTGTTAAGGGGTGCCAACGCATACACACATATACAGTGAGGGACCGTAACGGCATTGTGTGCACGACCATGGGGATGAATAAGGCATTCGGGCAGTAAATTTATTACATTGGGCGGTGACAAGGTCTAATCTAAATCTAGCGACTGGACTGGAGAAGTTGGGCGAGTTCGTACCCAAATCCAAGCTTGATTCGGAATTAGGTCCGGTTGATGTGTCAGATGGATAATACGACATGACACCTGCTTTGTTTCCATGTTATAGTCAGAATTTAGTATTAAATAAACGATCTAGTTTGCTCAGGATGGATGGAGATCGTGCCTCAGAATTCTACTCTTCTTCATTTTTCCCTTTTATTGCGATCATTGATTAGAGTCCCGAGATATAAAACTTCATTGATCACGAGGTCATTGTCGAAGACATGAAATCCTTCTTCTGATAAAAGGTCGTGTTCATTTTCATCATTTATCTGCAAATGTTAAACCCAAATAAGAATGTGAAAAAGGGTTATTTCTTCGATTTTTTTGGTCTCTTGTAAAATGCACAACTCCTGCTTTCTTGAAACAGTTGGCAATTGTTTCCTTCTTGATATCCATCCACGCAGCGAATTTCTCCTGTGCATCAGTGGCAGATATTGTAGCCTTGATTCAGAACTTTTATTACACGTTGGTCGAGGGACTGAAGCTCGCTTCTGGTATCCCAGCCATGCAAGGGTCATCGAAGGGTCTTTACGTTTTTAAAGCAACATGGCGTAGTGTACTCTCCAATTACAAGTAGTTTTTTTCCTGCCTGCTCCTCTGTTATTCGTGAAAACGTTGATCGTGGATAAGTGCTGGCAAAACCCATCTAAGAAGTATTGATCCCCAGCAAAGTAAAATACTGAGGTTAATCGTGATCACCCCTTAGTTTATCTGCAACACTGACCTACGACAGGACCTGGAGATTTCATCCCTTGTCCAATATGCATCACAGGTGGCAATCAAGAGTAAAAAGATCATCTAACCCGATCTCCATCCTCCGCTAGGAAGGCTCAACAAGTCACGGACGTCATTTCACACCCCACAACTCCCTTACCAGCAGGAGCTGTATTCAAAAAGACGAAGAAGGGGCTTAGGAGCGTCGTTCAGCCCTAGAACGAGCAAATAGGACCACTTGGATCGTTAATCGTTCTTTGCTTAATTTTTTTCCAAATTCGTAGCCGGGAAATTGTTATAAGCGGAGCGATATACAGGATGTTTCTGAGAGGTGGGTCGTCCTTATAATTTCTAAAATATTTGAGATAGAGAAACGAAATTCGGAAATTATGTTCGAATTAACATTATCTTGATTCTTTGACGTCTAAAAACGCAATTTTTTGTGGTTTTGGCTCCCATTTCGACTTGCATTGTGCAGATTTGGCGCTTAATTTCAAGGTTATATTTAAAGCATCATGTCTCATCACCACTTATAATAGTTGATGGCCCATCTAAAGAAATGAATATATTTTTTATTAGAAAGATTGAATCTTTACATTTAAGAATGAAACACAACATGATTGGAATGATTGCCAATGCTGGCCTTACAGTACCCCAATTATCAAGTACTTCTTCAATTGTTTGGGCTTGACTCCTCACAAAAAATAGTGCAACGAGCTCAAGTCATAGTCTGCGAGGCGACAAATTAACAACAGAATTTTAATCTGATTAATCAATTTTCGAAAACGGTGCCCGAAAATTTAATTGTTACGTTGGTTGGCTGTGTGGAACCACTCTGTTGAAACCACACCTCGTCCAAGTCATCCTCTTCAATTTGTGGAAAACGAAATTCGTTGAGGATGCTACGTTAACGCATTGGATGGTCGTGAGGCTTCAGTTTTTGGACTAATTGAACTTTGTAAGTTTTCATACCGAAGTTTTTCCTCAGAGAAGTCTTCCATGAGAGAGTCTTCCATGCTGACAGGTCCAGAGAAGATTATTATTGAGAGGTTGAACACCAAACACTTTAACCCACTGAACACCAAACAAGTTTGAACTAAAACACCGACGCGTTTCAACGGCAATGCTGTCATTATCAAGGTGATAATAAAACTAAATTAAAATAAAATCTACAAAAACAGGTAACCTAAATGTTATGCACGGTCAACCGATACCGTCCATTGTCACAGTTCATTACACATGACTTATTTTTATATATTTCTAAACTTTCGAAAACATTTAGAAACTTACAATTGTTTATTTGTCTAATTAATTTAACATTCGTATGATCGATGTTGTGATCTGTTTCAAAAATGTGTTGGGCAACGCTCGATTTCTCAATTCTATTAAATCTAAGATTAGCCATGTGCTCTTTGAATCTAGTTGAGACTGCTCTGCTGGTTTGCCCAATATATTTTTGATTACAATCTTTACAATTGATTTCGTAAATACCTGACTTTTCTAGAGGTCGTATTTTATCTTTAGGGTTACCGATGAGACTTCGTAAACTAGTCCCAGAACTGTAAACTATTCTAAGATCTAGCTCTTTGAAGATTTTACTCAAAACTTTAGTGATAAAGGGAGCGTAAGGGAGGGTCACAACGGGTGAAGCTTTAACATCCTCTCGAAAAGTCGTAGATTCTTTCACAATTTTCTTATAATTAAACTTCCTAATTAATTTATAGATATGCTGAGGCTGGAAACCATTACACTTAGCCGCATCTTTTATCATTTTAAGCTCTTTCTCATACCTCGCCTTGTTCAAGGGAAAAGTGAGAAGTCTGTGGACAAAAAAATTCAGGCTTGCCATTTTGTGTTGAACACAATGATGGGAATCTGAAGGAATATAGCGAAGTGTACTGGTTTCCTTTCTATACACGTCAAACTCTAATCTATTGTTATTTCTAATTACTAAAGTATCTAGAAAGGGTAGCTGACCGTTTTCTTCTCTTTCACAAGTGAACTTTATGGTTTCGAACCGATTATTTAATCTATTGAGAAAATCGTCAATATTACATTTTTTAGTGTCAAATATAGCGAAAATATCATCCACATACCTCAACCAAACCCTAGGAAGTATTCGCTCTCAGATTCTAAGTCCTTCTCAAAACGGGTCATGAAAAAGTTAGCTAAAAAGGGCGACAAGGAGTTACCCATTGCCGTTCCTTCCAGCTGTTCATAAAAACTGAATTGAAAAATGTTCTGTTTCATACAGATGTCAGTTAAGCGAATATATTCCAGGACACATTGTTGACTCAAACTATTTTGAAGCAACAAGTCCTCGAGGTATGTCTGGAATCGGTACACTAGGGAAGAGAGAACTAACATCAAATGAAATCAATATTGCACCCTCCAGCAACTGAATATTTTGAATTTCTTTAATAAATTCTAACGAATTTTTGAGAGGTTCAGTAACCTTAATGTCTCTGTTAGGAGATAGTAAATGATAAGAGAGACAGAACGATACAACTTAAAACAAATAAACAGGAAATATTAAAATCATGCGTTTTTTTTTCCAGAAATTCAAATTAGAAATGAAAATTATATCTAACTATAAAAAGAAAAGGGAATAGAATGAAATATATGGTAAACAACAAAACAATACATATTATATTCCGCTATTCAATACAAATTTTGACGCAAATTATCTATTTTTCATCGCATCCATTTTGCAATTCAAATAGTCCATTACTACATAATCGCTTCCGCCAAAACAGTTGCCAGTCATTATCTTATTTGTATATAACGCCCGATATATAAGCAGTTATATACGTGACATGTTCATGTTGTGACAGCTTCGCCGAACGCTAAACCACTTAAAGTATTTAAGCGTTAAAGAATCTGCATGACGCAAAAAGTAAGGGCGTCCTCCTTTTTCGACTTGACAATGAAAAGAAGACGGGAATATCTGAACACGTGAAGAAATTGCTGATGCTGCTAGGAAATCTTAAGCTTTTTAATTGGATTTAATTATCATAATTCAATGTTCAAGATGGTATTAAAGAGGATTGCGCACGTTATTTAAAATTAAGGTAAATATTTTGCTTCGTAGAATCAAAAAAATTTCTATTTAATAATATACGTATGCTAATTATGAGGATATTTGCGAATGGTTAGCGTTAAGAGTTGTGTCATCGGAATTATGATTTCGCGATAATACCCGTGCTTTAAATAATGTTGAAGTTATTTTGCAAAACTGCATTTTTAACCTAAATATTTATTTTATCACTCCAACTTATTTTTCATCAAACCTTCTAATTTACTAAATAAATACCACTTAATTGTTTAAGAAAAAGCACTACATCCAAACAAGATTTTAAAGCTTTTACAGAGAACCGCCACGCTTGCAAAGACTAGGTGGAACTGTTCTAAATCTCTAAATAAAAAAATGTGTAATACTAAAGTGGTCAAAAGAAGATATATTTTGAGATTTCCAAGATGGTCGCCAGGGGCTGTAACCGGCATCTTATTAAACAAACTTGGTCTCATTGAAAAAAGCATTTATTGTTCCATCAGACCTATCTTACCTGTGATATGTCTATTTCTTAGTGATGCCGCTAGAGCGCGCTTTTTTTATATAATAACAGAAAATTGCAAAATTCTCTAAAAAATTAAATGCAATAATAAGACTTTTTTTCATAAAAATGTACCGAAGTGATGCCTAAAAAGGCTAGTGAAAACCGTATTTCGATATCTTATTTGTAGCCTGAAATATCACAGAAAGAAGATTTCGTTATCAAATAATTTTAAAAAGACACTATTACACCGGTATTTATTGTTATTTATTTCTGTTTTTTCAAGATTCAATTGCATAATTTATAATTTTTAAATAATAAAACTATTCTTAGTTCAAAAAATTAAAAAATGTGTAGGGGCATAATAAGACAAAAGAACTGATTTTGAAATAAAACTTAATGCCTCCTTAAATGCTCGAAATGATCTTCCATCGCACTCATTTGCGTAGACATTACAGCAGCTTCAATTTCTGCACTTAACAGGCTACGAATGGCCTCTTGTATTCGTATTGTCATGTCATCTCTCGTTGTTAGTGGAATTTGGTAAACAATATCTTTCAACCGACCCCAGAGATAGAAGTCCAAACGGCTGAGGTCTGGGGATCGGAGAGGCCAAGGAAATAGACATCCTCGCCCAATCCACCTCTGGCGATATCTTAGATCTTCTTCTTGAGGAATGTGCTGGATAACCATCTAGTTGCAAAAACATATTTTGCCGTAATTGCAAGGGCACATCTTCCAATAAAATAGGCAATTGGTTTACCAGAAAATCAAGAAACGTGGCACCTTTTAGTGGTTGATCAAATAAATAGAGACCTATAATAGTTCCGTCCAGGATGCCACACCACATATTGAGACTCCAATGGCTTTGATATTGGACCTCGCTCAACCAGTGAGGATTGTTGTCAGACCAATAATGCATATTATGCAAATTAACATTTCCATCACTTCTAAAAACCATTTTAATACTTTTAAACATTACTTCTGTGTGCAAACAACATAAATTACACTGTCTCCATAAGTATAGTTTGTTGATTTTAGACATTTGTTTTTCCTCCATGGCCTACTCTCCATATTCTGCGTATCATGCACTTGCATATTATATGCATTGATAACTATGCCCCTACACGTTTTGCTTACAATTTTTTGAACTAGGAATACTTTTATTATTTAAAAATTATAAATTATGCAATTGCATCTTGAAAAAACACAAATAACTAACAATAAATATCGGTGTTTTAGGTAGATGTATTTAGGTATCACTTTTTGTGAAAAAAAGGGTCATGATTGCATTTAATTTTTTAGAGAATTTTGCAATTTTCTGTTATTATATCAAAAAGCACGCTCTAGCGGCGTCACTAAGAAATAGACATATCACAGGTAAGATAGGTTTGATGGAACAATAAATGCTTTTTTCAATGAGACCAAGTTTGTTAAAATCAGTTCAGTCGTTTAGGAATTACAGTCAAAAAGTGTTAAACAAAAATTACTCAAGTAAAGCTTAGCTTTAAAAGGCATTTATTTTTTGGTAACATTTACTGGGTGGATTTCAGTGAAAAATCACTTTAAATGTTTAAAATGCCGGTTACGCCCCCTGGCGACCATCTTGGAAATCTGAAAATATTTTCCACGGTCTTCTTTTGCCCACTTTAGTCTTAAAAATCTTTACTGCAAGTCTCTATGACGAATAGTTTCAGAGATACAGCACTTTGCATTCTTCTCTGACCACCCTGTACTGTAAAAAGTGGTTTGCTAAGCAAACATTAATCTGATCCATGGCATCCTGAAAGTTAGATGAATCATTACGAAATTCATCGCTAAAAATTAGATAGCGTAGAAACCATTTTACATAAAGAAATAGGTCTCAAAAACTTCAGAGACGAGTTTGCTCATCATTAAGCAAGATCCTGAACACTTCCTAGAAAGATTCGTTACTGTGGATCAAACCTGCGTTCACTATTGTGATCCTGAATCAAAAGGGCACAGCCACACTATTCTGCAGATTTGCCCCTCCCTCCCTCCCTCCACCCTAGTGACTTCCATGTATTGACGATGAGACACTGATGATAGAGGTGAACGAGTGGTTGACAGCCCAAGACAAAACATATTTCTCTGAGGGCGTTAAAGCTCTTACCATTATTCTACTGACTGTGTCAACGTCTTAGCGGACTATGTTGAAAAATAAAAAAATCCACCTTTCCAAGTCGTTTCATCCTAAGGCAAGGACAATAATATCTGAACTGCGTAGGAATGGTGTGGGGCTGAGCATCAACTCCGCAAAAACCACGATTGTACCTTTCACCAGGAAGAGAAAAATTTCGAACGTGAAAGACGTCCGCTTGGATGGAACAGTAAATACTTAGGAATAATCCTAGACTCAGAACTTCTGTGGAACAGACACATAGAACTGACAATGAGTAAGGCAACAAGAGCCTTAATGATATGCCGGAACCTGGCAGGTAAAACGTGGGGCTGCAACCCAAGTATACTACGATGGCTGTACGACAGTATAGTAAGACCTAAGGTAACGTACGGGGCAATATCCTGGTTCCAGAAGGTCATTAAAGTTACAATCAGGAATACCATTGACAAGTTGCAACGGCTAGCATGTGTATGCATCAGTGGTGGAGGGAGCGGCCCTTGCGGCTATGCACAGACTGACAAGGGGGGGGGGGGCTGGAAGGGGCGAGACTCCCTACCAGAGAGCATGGACATCTCAAGCCGGGCTCTCCCCACTTCTAAGCCTACGGAATGATGAAATGGTCAAGGAATACAGCTTTGAAAGGAAGTTCCTCACCAAGCTAAGCAACAGGAGAGAGTGGGTAGGAGAACACTCCACGTACTCCCTAAAAGAAAACACTATCAAGTGGTATGTGGACGATTCTAAAATCGATAAAGGTGCAGGCATATTTGGCCAGGAACCAAATATTCCAAACCCCAGCATCTTCCAAGCGGAGATCAATGCAATTGGAAGATGTGCTCAACTGAATCTTGACAGGAACTATCGGAAGCAGAGCATTGCAATTTTCTCCGATAGTCAAGCAGCCCTAATGGCGCTGAGCTCTAACACTATCAGCTCGAAATTAGTCTGGGAATATCTTAATACACCCATCGGCAAAATTATTAGGCACCCCTATAAAATTTCTATTGTAAAGTAATTCCGTACATTTGAGGATTACCGATGAATTCCAAGAACTATTACGCTTACTATAAAGACCATAAATCGCAAGTTGCGATAGCAAAAAGACTTAAATGTTCGCGTTGTGCAGTGCAAACAACGATAAAGCGTGCTAGTCAGACAGGACAACTAAAAACTAGACCAGGTAGAGGAAGAAAACGTAAAACAACGGACAGAGAAGATCGTTGGCTGTGTCGGCAGGCACTTCAAAATCGTAGGCAACGTGCTCGCAATTTATCCGACGCGTTACAAAGCGTACATGAAGTTAAGTTATCGGCGCGAACTATTGGCAGACGACTAGGCGAACTAGGCGAACTAGGCTTAAAAGCTCGAAGGCCGCGAAAGAAACCTTACCTCGCCGAAATAAATCGAAGAAAACGATTAGCTTGGGCGCAAAAGTATAAAAACTGGACCGAAGAAGAGTGGGCAAAAAATTATTTGATCTGACGAAACCAATATTCAGGTAGGTGAATTTCCTGATAAATCTAGAAAAATAGTATAGATTTAGCTTAGGGAAAAATTGAAAAATGCAGTTCTGTAAATTCTAAAAAATGGTTTGTTAGAGTACGACAAATTGACGACATTACAAAACCATCTCCTTTTTTTTAGCTTTTTGGTACACCTGGTACTGTTTATGTTCGTCGTCGGGTAGGTGAGGAATATCACCCTCAATGTGTTCTTCCCACAATAAAGGGCGGAGGAGGCAGTACAATGATTTGGGGCTGCATGGCAGCAAAAGGAGTGGAGAGGGAGGATGAATTCTGCGACCTACGTAGGAATGTTGGAACAGGTTTTAAACCCTTCAATTAATAAAATATTTGAAGAAGAAGATGTAAACAATGTCATCTTCCATCAAGACAACGCGCCGTGTCAAACTGCACGATCATGGACAGCGTGGTTTCGAGAAAACGGGATTAAGGTTTTGGATTGGCCTTCGCAGAATCCAGATTTAAATCCAATCGAGCACTTGTGGTCAGTATTAAAAAAAAAAGTGCTCATCAAAACGAGATCTGGACACCGTTATTCTAGAAGAATGGAACAAGCTGCGTTCGAGTAGTTGCCAGAAATTAGTCTCTAGTATGCCAAATAGGATTTCAGCGGTCTTACGTGCAAGAGGAGAACCAACAAATACTAAAATATGTCAATTTGATAATAAATGCTTCAATCCGTAAAATTATCTTCAATTTTTTGCTCAAAATCTTTATGAAATTCTAATATTGTTAGGGTGCCTAATAATTTTGCCGATGGGTGTAGATTAAACAACCTGGGCACGAAAAATAGAGTTGCATTATATTGGGTACCAGGACACATTGGAATCAGAGGCAACGAAGAAGCTAATTCACTAGCAAGGAAGGCCGTCACAATACCGTTTGTGGGACCTGAACCGTTCTGTGGTATAGGGACGAGCACCTACAAAAAAGAACGAGAAGAGAGGCTCAGAGCATCCCACTGGGAGAATCTTCCTGGTCTCTGAGACACTCCAAGATCTTCCTTGGAAGCTACAATAAGCATAGAGCAGAAACTTTGCTGCACCGCCATCACAGAAACCCGAGCCAACCATCTCGGTAAAGACGTTATAGACGAAGAAGAAACCATCACAACTAATGCAGTTTATCAAAGCTCTTGGACTGGATGGGGAGCTTTAGGAGCGGGCTTACCTCAGCAGCTTAGGGCTCACGCAAGGGGGCACAATAGATCAATAGGTCGCAGGGCAATATCACCCTCATTTCAAATCTAAATCTAAAGCTAAATCTATCGATCATCTACCATAATCACCCAATAACTTGATGTAGTGAAATAGTTGAAACGGATAAAAATATTACACAACTTTGAAACTATCGTATCGGTCCAAAAAATCTAATAATTGCTTCAATAATTAATGCGGAATTATAAGAATGTCGCTGGATGTATTTCGCGTAAATTTGCTCTTATTTCTAATAAGCAACTAGAGTTAACTAATGCACCATTACGTGTACTGAAATAGATCTCATGGCCGTTAAACTTTGATCTTTGTCACTTGGAATATTTAGCAAATAAAACGGAAAATACGACGTGCAATAAAATGATGTTAAAAAATATACATTTTTCTATTTTAATATTTAGAAAACGACGTCAATATTGTACACATACATACATTTGATTAATTAAGAGCTGGGTCGTAGAAAAATTGTGCAAATAATATGAATCATGTTGACGGTGAGATTTTCAGCTGATATTAGATTTATCTCTCAGCTTTTAATCAGTAATTAAGCATTTCGTCCTCCAGTATAGTCGGTGAAGTTCACTATATGCTGAAGCTCTCTTATCGCTGAACAAACACAACTCTCACTCCAGTATATTGATAAAAATGGATTATGTCATATCACTGGATCAAATATTTACGTAAAATAATTTCACATGAACTACACGTTAGCCAGAATATCAGGTGCAGCTTGTTTCGTTCTTTTTTTTATTATTTTATTTATCACGAAAACAATTCTCGTTTGATTTATGTAATTTTTTTTTAACTTGGACTTACCGTATAAGAAATAGTACCCCATTTGTAAATACTATAGCTCACAGTTATATTTAGTGCTACAACGAGATATTAAAAGCATAGTTAATGAAAAGTACATATGTGCTTAAAGAAAAAAAAAACTTGTGAAATGCACACATTATTATTTAATACACACTAATACACTCGAACACGTATTCGTATTTGGGGACTACTGAAACCTAAAAAAGACAAACACATTTACCTTATAATTTGTTTAAGATTTATCTGTTTTCTGTAAATGTTTACTTATTATAAGTAGCAGATTATAGGATTATAATACGATATTATTAGAATAATTTATACCCCGATCATTAACTAAGAAGATATGATATCGAAACGAATTCCTTTCATCGCCAATTTCAGTTTGGGCATCGTCTAACCTTCTGGGACGAATTCACATTGAACAATTCCCTTTGTAATTATAATAAATTCCTCTGTTCTGAATTTTATACTCGAATACTGGAGACATAATAATAAACGAGACATATATGTTTATAGCCATTATTTTATTACATAAAAGTCTGGAATGCCTCAGTCACGATAACACATCGCTTATCAGACCAGCGTCGTTGTATTCAATTTGCGCTGCATACAAATTTACTATCGTACACTCAGAGATTTTTTTTTCTGAATGGTTACTATCTTGTAGTTACTATCTACTGTTAGACGTTATCAAAAGAATAGTGACAGAGAGTCAAATCAGTTATTCCAAATTTTTTGCAGATTTGACAATTCTATATGTCAAAATTTTCGTAAACTGTCAAATTAATAGTTAAAATACGTCTTAGATATGTCAAACTGTAGGGTTTTAACAGGTGCAAACGTCAAAAGATTTCTAACAGTTGTTAAAATTATAAAAACATGTAATTTTCTCCTGTTTTGACATTTATAAATGTTATAGATTTCAACTGTCAAATTGTGAAAACAACGTCATCTGTCGTAATTTCAACGTTTGGCATCGATCCAAATTAAAACATGCCTGACAATTGTAAAAATGTTAAATCACTTATTTTTGTAATCATTTTGAATGTCGCAATGAGCTTAGAGCTTTCAAACTATAAAAACGTGCAATTTTCGTTTACTTTGACATTTGTAAGTATTAAATATGTCAACTGTCAAATTGTAAAAACAATCGACGAATTGATTTCAACGCCTTTGTTTAATACTTCACACGTATCTAAAACTGTTAAAAAACAATTATGTTTACCGTTTTAATGGTTGTGTAATGGTTAATAGATTTTGACACCTGTCAAAATATACCTGACAATTGTATTGTTGTGGTATTGCTAAATTAGTTAAATTAGTAGCTATCAGACTATAAGAGTATCATGTTTTCACCGATTTCAACTGTCAAATTAGCATCGCATCCTCATTTCCGTCATGGTTTCTACGCTTGATAGCTGTCAAATTATGAAAAGTTCTAGTTAAAGCGAAAATACTTCTTAATTACAAGTGTCGAACTGTGAAAACAGTTATTTTTTCGGTTTTAATAGATCTAACTGTCAAAGAACTATACCGATGCAGAAATCGGTTAAATTCGGTAAGAAATGTCACTTTCTCCCGTTTTGACACTTGTAATTATCAAAAATCTCAACTGTCAAATTGCAAAAACATTAATTTTTTTTACAGCTTCAACGCTTGACATTATACTTTTTCTGAAAACTATCAACCTTTAAAACCACTTATTTTCGTATTATTTTACCAGGCATAACGATTATTTTTGACAGGTACAAAACATTAAAATATGTTTGACAGCTGCAAAATTAATAACATTTGAAAAGTCCCCTAGCCGCCAGCAAATTTCTGCCAGTTGTCAATTATATTAATATCTTCTATTTTGCTATTTGTAAGTGTCAAAAGTGTCAACTGTCAAAATATTAATTTTTCACAGTTTAATACTTTTGATAACTGCAAAATTGAAAAATTAATGTTTAAAAATTTTGGGTGTCGTAGCCACAAAAAAATGTCTGACAATTGTCAAATTGTAGAAACATATTAATATCTTCTATTTTACCGTTTATGAAAAGTGTCAACTGTCAAAATATTCATTTTTCACAGTTTAATATTTCTGACAGCTATAAAATTGAAAAATTAACAATGTTTTAAAATTTTGAGTGCCGTAGCAACAAAAAAATGTCAGCCAGTTGTCAAATTGTAAAAACATATTAATATCTTCTATTTTGCTATTTGTAAGTGTCAAAAGTGTCAACTGTCAAAATAGTAATTTTTCCCAGTTTAATATTTCTGACAGCTGTAAAATTGAAAATTAATAATGTCTTAAAATTTTGAATGCCGTAGCCACAAAAAAATGTCTGCCAGTTGTCAAATTGTAGAAACATATTAATATCTTCTATTTTACCGTTTGTCAAAAGTGTCAATTGTCAAAATATTAATTTTTCACAGTTTAATATTTCTGACAGCTGTAAAATTGAAAAATTAATAATGTTTAAAATTTTGATTGCCGTAGCCACAAAAAAATGTCTACCAGTTGTCAAATTGTAAAAACATATTATCTTCTATTTTACCGTTTGTCAAAAGTGTCAACTGTCAAAATATTCATTTTTCATAGTTTAATACTTCTGACAGCTGTAAAATTGCAAAATTAATGTTTTAAAATTTTGAGTGCCGTAGCCACAATAAAATGTCTGGCAGTTGTCAAATTGTAGAAACAGATTAATATCTTCTATTTTGCTATTCGTAAGTGTCAAAAGTGTTAACTGTCAAAATATTAATTTCTCACAGTTTAATATTTCTGACGGCTGTAAAATTGAAAAATTAATAATGTTTTAAAATTTTGATTGTCGTAGCCACAAAAAATATCTGCCAGTTGTCAAATTGTAAAAACATATTAATATCTTCTATTTTGTGGTAAGTGTACAAAAATGTCAACTGTCAAAACATTCATTTCGCACAGTTTAATATTTCTGACAGCTGTAAAATTGAAAAATTAGTAATGTTTTAAAATTTAGAGTGCCATAGCCACAAAATAATGTCTGTCAGTTGTCAAATTGTAAAAACATATTAATATCTTCTATTTTACCGTTTGTCAAAAGTGTCAAATGTCAAAATATTCATTTTTCCCAGTTTAATATTTCTGACAGCTGTAAAATTGAAAAATTAATAATGTTTTAAAATTTAGAGTGCCATAGCCACAAAATAATGTCTGTCAGTTGTCAAATTGTAAAAACATAGTAATATCTTCTATTTTGCCGTTTATCAAAAGTGTCAAATGTCAAAATATTCATTTTTTACAGTTTAATATTTCTGACAGTTGTAAAATTGAAAAATTAACAATGTTTTAAAATTTTGATTGCTGTAGCCACAAAAAAATGTCTGCCAGTTATCAAATTGTAGAAACATATTAATATCTTCTATTTTGTGGTAAGTGTCAAAAATGTCAACTGTCAAAACATTCATTTCGCACAGTTTTCTTAAACCTGCCAGTTTTTTTTTCCTTTCTTTTGCCAGGTACCTATCACAA
The DNA here is from genome assembly GCA_023690525.1 of Holotrichia oblita. Classification (NCBI taxonomy): domain Eukaryota; kingdom Metazoa; phylum Arthropoda; class Insecta; order Coleoptera; family Scarabaeidae; genus Holotrichia; species Holotrichia oblita. The sequence continues at coordinate 10,027,267 of CM043019.1, read as the reverse complement.
TTAAAATCCTTCTAAAAAAAAACAGGATTTATTTTTAGGATGTAACTATCAAAATATTTCTGACAACTGCACAACTGCACAAGTGACATCATATCATAGTATGAAATCACACATTTTTTACAGTTCCGTACAAAATTTCTCTTGTGATTATGGTAACTGCCAAAATACTTCTGACAGATGTCAAATTACATATAAGAACAGTATTTCTTGCTCAAATTTTATAAGTTACTACTGTGGCAATGAATAAACAAAATTTAAATTAAAAAACGTTAATATATTTTTGACAGCTGTCAAACAGCATTTTTAGTGACTTTGACAGGAATAATAGAGTAGAGTAGAGTATAAGTAATAATAAAAAATAATATAATATATGTACCTAAGTAAAATAACGTGGGCGTTTATTTATTCATGCCGGCTAGTATAATTGTAAAAACGTTGTAATAAAATTGTCCGCGATTGTACGAACTTTACGTTTCGAAATTTATTTTCACGTCAGGTTGAATTACTCCATTATTTACATACGTGAGTTTTTTTTTTCTGACCCTGACGCATACCATTGTTGTAGATGCCGAAAGAGCTGTCTAGATAATGAATTACATAATTAATTAGATTGAAATGAGTTCATGCAGCGACGCTCTCGCGAATACATTTACGGTGACGTCGAACGCGTACGAAAAGGAAACGTTTGCACATTCGGCGTTAGGCAGTCGTTCCATCTATTTTTAATTTCTCGTTTTCGTTTTTTTTTTTGCTGAGGATTTTACCGCTTTTAGAAAATTCTTAATTAATCTAGAGTTTGTGCGAAAAACGGGCTTGTAGACTTGTTGTCAGTCATTATTTTAACAAGGTCAATTGTGTTAACGGCTGTACATATATATGTACTTATGTACATTGTAGTTTTGTATTGTTGAAAAACACAGTTCTAAATGTCTCGTAACGTACTATGTATACAGCGTTAGTAAAAAGTCCCGGAACGGCCGAATAATTTTGCTATTTGAAAATTATGATTTCTGAAATTTTGTATGGGGGTATAGTTAATATAAATGCATTTTATGCAATACAGTTTATATTTTTTTCACTTCCGGTTTAATCGGCAATACGTCCAACTTTTTTTTTTTAACGGAACGCCCAGATTTTTTTAACACTTTTGAATGCAAAATAAAAACTACGTTCAGGAAGTATTAAGATGTTTATTTTTATTCACAAGAAAACAGTTAAAAAATTAAAAAAGTGTCCTAATACAGAAAAATCAAGATACCTGTCTATTCAGGTTGCGATTACAAAAATTGTTCAAAATGCTCTCCATTTACAATTTGACAAAAATGTAAACGGTCAGTCGAATTTCTTATTGAATTTTGTATTTGTTCTGGAGTGATGCGATTGGCTTCTTGAACTATTCTCTCTTCCAATTGTTCAAGATTATGGGGACGATTTTTGTACACTTGACATTTCAAATGACCCCAAAAGAAAAAATCTAATGGCGAGAGATCTGGCGAACGTGCTGGCCATTCGATTGCTCCTCTACGTCCGATCCAACGTTCCGGGAAAAATTTCATTCAAATAATCGCGGACATTATGGGCAAAATGGAGGGGGGGGGGGGAAGCTCCATCTTGTTGAAACCAAAAATGTGCATTAGGGTGATCACCTATGTTTGCATTTGGAAAGAGGGCCGCAAGTGTTGGAACAACCTCATTTCGCAATAAATTTAAGTAGACGTTGCCAGTTAAATTTCCTCTTATAAAAAATGGTCCTATGATGTTGTTTCCAACTAGACCAGCCCAGACATTCACCTTTTGAGGACGCTGTGTATGGACATGTTCAATCCAATGCGGATTTTCAATTGACCAGTAGCAACAATTATGTCTGTTCACAGTGCCGTTGAGACAAAACGTTGCCTCTTCTGAAAAAATGATGTGATCCAAAACATTAGGCTGCTGCTCGATCAATTCCGTCATTGTTTCGCAAAAATATAGTCTACGATCTGGACAATCTTCAGTTCACTCATGGACGGGGCTTTCATTCTTGCTGATTTAAGAATCTTATGAGCAGATTTTTGAGAGATCTCATGAATTTGACCTAATTCTGTTGTGGACACGTGATGTTTTTCTTCCACTGTAAGTAACATATTCAAACTAGTTTCTTCATCTGTTGCAGTTAATGGACGTCCCTTTCTAGGTAAATCCTTCACCTGACGAAAGACTTCAATCTTTTGAATTGTTCGGCATACCGTACTTTTAGTACTAATGTGACGATCCGGATAAACAGTATTAAACAAAATACGAACCTCTTCAAAAGAACGTTGACGATCACCGTACCCACGCATCATTAATATCTCAATTCGTTCTGATTCAGTAAGTTTTACTGCCATTTTCAAATGTGTCAATGTCTAAAATAAGTAGATTTATAGCGATGCAAAAGTTAAAACGCTTTTAAAATTGTCAAATGTGACGGCAAAAAGAATGCAAACACTACACAACAACTTTTTTCAAAGGTACCTTGTTTTTTCTGTATTAGGACACTTTTTTAATTTTATAACTGTTTCCTTGTGAATAAAAATAAACATCTTAATACTTCCTGAACGTAGTTTTTTATTTTGCTTTCTAAAGTGTTACAAAAATCTGGGCGTTCCGTTTAAAAAAAAAAAGTTGGACGTTTTGCCGATTAAACCGGAAGTGAAAGAAATATAAACTGTATTGCATAAAATGCATTTATATTAACTATACCCCCATACCAAATTTCAGAAATCATAATTTTAAAATAACAAAGTTATTCGACCGTTCCGGGACTTTTACTAACGCTGTATATGCATGTACATTGTAGTTTGGTATTGTTGAAAAACACAGTTCTAAATGTTTTGTAACGTACTATGATGAACGATGGAATAATTATAGTAGTGTATCATTTATTTGTTAAGAATTGACGACCGAAAATACATCACAAATTTTAAAAAATGGGGAAAATCACAACAAAGATCTGTTTAGTTTAACTTGATCGAAGATTGGAATAAATTGATAAAAATGGTAGTACTATAACCTTAAGCTCTAGCTGTATTGACATTTTAGCATTAAGCGTGATTTATGATTTCTATGATAAATTGATAAATCTAACATTATATTCGTTTTAAAAGCGCAACTGTCTGTATACTACATGCAGTTAATGTTAGCTACAAAGAGGTTATTATTCTTCAATTAATCATTACGATAGTTAGTACTTGTAAATTATATACTTCCAAAACATATATTGACTAAATTATATAACATTGTATGTACAAACAATGCAAAACCTATCAAGCTGTCTATTATGTTGAATTAATAGATGCCTTCTGGTTATTTTATTAAGTAATCTCGTGAGTTAATTGCAGTTCGCAAAATTTATCGATAGTAATTGGACGTTTCCTAGGAAACATCATATTTCTGTAACAAGAAATTCGATTCTAAAAAAAACATTGATTAATTTTAATTGAAATAAATATCGGGGAAAAAACATATTTCATTGAATGAGGACTCAAAAACAAGAACACAATATTAAAAATAAAACACATAAACAATAGATATCCTAAAGTCATAAATTTTGTTTTGATTTTTTCGTTTTTTCGATATAACTTGTGTTTTTTTTAATCTAGAACGCCTGGTATATTTAAAAGAAAATGGAAAGGGAACTAGACATAAAATTTCTGTCATCGTAGCAAATTCAAAAACGTGTCTTAAGGATGTCGAACCCGTTTGCCAATAGCACCTAAGAGATCTACTAGATGATCTCGATAAGGATATATAGGGCGATGGATACAGAATTGCCATGAGACACGCAGGCAGTCAACCGCGCCCGTACAACCCGATTCCGGAGCAGAGGAGCCAAATAATAAGGGACCTGTTTCCAGCCAAAAATGACTCGTTTATAAGGCATACCCAAAAGAACCCCAAAGAGAGGCAAATCACCAGGAACAGATCAGCTTACTACGGAAGCAAGTAGTAGGCCATGGAAATAAAAGACAAACTCCTCTCTAAAATATTCACAAGAAGTGCTGTGACACACATTTTCGTTTTTGTAAGCGATTTTCGTCTTAAATAAAGTTGTGGTGGATTTTGAAACAAGATTAATGCCTTTTGTGTTCAAATTGCCTGCCGTTATATTCCACACATTTTTCCAGTCTTTCTTAAGTCGACAGAACCGCGGCCTTGATTTCTGCCGCTGATAGTTGACGAATTGAGTTTCGAATTCTGTTGTCCATATCCATTCCTGTTGCTGGTGGAGTTTGAAAAACAATGTCTTTTAAGATGACTAACGATTTAAGATGATTAATGACACCGCACCACACATTTAGACTCCAGCGTCCTTGGTGCTGCACATCTCTTCACCAATGCGGATTTTCAGCGGACCAATAATGCATGTTATGACGGTTTACTCTACCATCACTAGTAAAGGTAGCCTCGTCGGTCCAGAGAATTTCCGTTAAGAAATTTCTGTTTTCCTCAAGCCATCCATTGACAATAATTTAGTCTATTATCGAAATCTTGTTCATTTAGCGCCTGGTGCATGGTGTCGGGTACTGTCTTGCAGCTATAGCTGCATTTTGAAAACACTCGAAATAAATCGCAATCATGTCAACGGCTTCATTATTTGCGAGAGGCATTTTGATTAAAAAGTACTCAAATTATACGCAATCAACAATATTGGGCTGCGCGTGACAAAAGTTTGACGTTAATTGGCAATATTGTTGTTAGGCGATTGTCGTGTCCATGGCCTACTACTTGCCTTCTTATCGAAAGCAAGCGATGCATATTTAAATGGGGATGTATGAATTTTCCTGGTTTAGTATTTTTTTTAATAATTTGAGTTAGGAAAAAGATATTAAGATGCGGCTTGCGCAGGCTTATTGGTTGCTCATTTGTCTATTTTCTAGTCTAAAAAAAGTCATATCATCGCATTTAAATTTTTCGAGAAAATCCAATATTTTGGTTATAATATCGAATAACGCCCTCTATCGGCGGCCGTGTAGGTCACAACTGTCACGATTACGAGAATCCTAAAAGCCCAAGAAATGCGCTTTTCAATGATACCAAATTTATCCAAATCTATTAAGCCGTTTCGAAGTTACAGGCATTTATTTAAAACAACATTCAAATACCCCCCACCACTTTATTTCGAAAGATAGAGAAAAATTGTTTTTACAAAAAATGTTCGACTTTAAGTTAACATTAAAACGCAAATACTGTTTTGTTATATTCATTGGAGAAAATCGCGAGAAACGTAACTTTATGTAATTCAAGATGGTGGAAACGCCCACTGGCGGCCATCTTGGAAACTTGAAAATAATTTCCAGCATTTTCCCTTGCCCACTTTACCTATAAAATTTTTTACCGTAACTCTCTACGACCATTACTTCCTGAGATACAGCCGCTTACCTCGCTTATTTGCCCACCCTGTACATATGTACCATCTTTGGCAAATTAAATGCGAATTTTTTATAAAGGAATTTCCAATTTACTAAATAAAGGCTATTACTTTGAAGCAAATTTAATTTCTCTAAAAGAGAGTACTGCTTTGATGAACTTTAATTAAATTCACTTTAAAGCAAAGCCTTTATTTACAAAATCAAAAATTTGCATTTAAATTGCCAAAGATGGTACATCGAAAAATTACGTTTTTCTAGAAACCATGTTTTTGACCGTTATAATTCAACAACCACTCGATGGATTTTGATGAAATTGGTACTGCTTATTCATACCATTCAAAACTAATCCTTGTTCGTAAGTTTTTAATTTTTACTGAAAATTACTTTTTTTTCTTTAAACAACAAACGAAAATCGAGAGTTTTCTGTCAAAAGCCACCATTTTAATAATTTCCTAAAAAAAGCTACGATTAAAGACTAGACTTATTATTAAACTAACGAGTTTTATTTGGCTTTTTGATCCAGTTGATGATCCGGGTAAAATCTGTGAAGCGCTCATTGGAAAAGGAAGTCCACAAGATGGATGTAATTTTGCCAAAGTCAAGTTTAAAAGTGATTTTAAAACTCTGTGTAATCAGTTTTATGAAATGAACTTCATTAATTCATTCAGCATTGTAATTTGTGGTGTTCTCAATACGATCCAAACACAAAACGTCAGAGTACGGCATGGAAGTGACTGGAAGAGCCAAAACAGAAAATAATGACGCTTTCAGAAGAGCAATTCAGACAATGCCGATCACTTTCTTCAATTCAAAAGGAATTTGGAAAGTTATCGATCATCCACTGTATTCATCTCTGACAAACAAGAATAAAAAATCAAAATAATAAACGCTTTATATTGTTTTTAAGCTATAAAAATAAATAAATTTTAAACTGATTGGATACACTACGACTTGTAATACAAGTGACCCATTTAGGAAGGTAATTACAAGTGAGAGATGTTAGTAATACAAGCATAGACATATTTCAAGGTTAAAATTTATTAAGCATATGACATTTTAACTTGCGAATAACGACAAACACGGCCATAACCTCAAACAACGCCCATTTTTATAAAATTAAATCGTAATCATAAGCAAATTTGTCTCTACATAAGAAGTTTGTTCAGGAAAAAGAACGAAGAATAATGATTATTTTTGTAAATATTTGCTGTCAAAAGTATGATGAATTTTGGATGAGGAGTTAATTGAATTTATCCACCGTCATTTAGTGGTTGAATAATATAGAACTGGTAGGAACTTGATTCACAAATTAGCACCATACGATCACGTATTTACGATAGGGCATATCTCTACTCAAGTTAAGTTTATTACCGATAAATGATGTAATCGTTTCGTTTACAGAGATACCTATACTTACACACTTACTTTCGATGTAACATTAAATACTGACGACAGACGTTTTCGACGTAAATCTTCGATACGTAACTACCCACAGCGCTAATAAATTTTACATTACCGTGACTAATGATCTATTTAAAAGTAGTGACAATATATGTATAAGTGAATGTCCACCTGTATTAACTAATTATAAATATAATATACACTAAGTGATTTTGCAAATAATTCCAAGAACATTCTCTATACATGTGACAACTAAATTCATAGAAAACATTAGCTTTTTAATCCCATTTAAAGATGTCCTTGATTTTGATTTCTGAATCTACTGGTGTTACCATCCAGATGGCTGCACTCGTTAATAAAATCTGGGTAATGTGATTGTGCATCTCTTAACAGGTACTCACCAAAATTTCAGTCATTTTTTGTAAAAATGGATAAAATCGAGTATCCGATCGAGCCGTCATTAAATATTGATCTTTGGACGATGTATACGAGGGTTCTACACCATCATTTACCACAGTGAAACTTTGGGCAGCAGAATTTAAACGTGGTCGTACAAGCTTGGGTGGCGATGACCGTTTGGGACGCCCAAAAACTGTAACCACAGACGATAACATCGCTAGAGTTCGCTAAATGGTGCTAAACGACCGCCGAGTTAAAGTGAGAGAGATAGCAGAGGTTATCAACATGCCCAAAGAACGTGTTTGTCACATATATTGAATCAGGATTTATCTGTTGGCGCAGTTTAGGCGCAATAAATCAGAAATTCTTTGCCATACTTTTAAATGCATCCCAAACAGTCCGTTTTAAATCGCTCAAGAGTACGTCAAATTCTCGAACCTGTTGTAACAGATTAATCTGGGGTACTATAAAAATCCCCTCTAAGTTTTGCCTCAGATTTATTAGGAAATTTTTGTTTCAGATATCGAAATCCTGGTCTCTCTTTGTCCAATGCTTTGACGAAATTCTTCATCAGATCTAATTTTATGTGTAATGGCGGCAAAAGTATTTTATGAGGCTTCACTAACGAATTACGAACTACGTTCTTTTCTCCGGGAGTATATTAGGTTCTTTCCAACAATACCATTAGAACTAATTCCAGAACCCATTCATAACTCGCGATTTCTCTACCGGTTCAGAACTAATTCTAAACAAGCGTTCATTGGAACACCAATTAGAACTTACACTCAGCTGTTTCAAATATTGACAGATATAGCTTAACCTAAAAAATAAGGTATCAACATGGCAGGTAAATATTATTTTGAAACTTCTGCATAATTAATAACTAAAATTGAATACCGTTTTAGAAAACATCCAGTACATAATTCAGGTAGAAGATATCAGACCAGATTTTAAGTGGGATAACGCAAGTACAAAGGTACTTATAGATTTATATAAAAAATATAAAAAAAAGTTGGAACAATCGAAGTAAAAACTGTGAAAGGCATATGGCTAATTATTGCTAAAGAATTAGAGGTAGCATTGAAAAAGCCTGTACCTGCAAATTGTTGTGAGAATAGATACAAAGTATTAGACAGAAATTATAAGAAATTTGTGGAGAACAAAACCTCAACAGGAAGAGGGCGTACATATTTTGAATTTGCTGATGAAATGGGCAGAACTATTTATGGAAAAAGTCTGTTGTCCCTCAACTTCTATTATCTACAAGTACAATACATGAACCGGAGGTGGAAAGTCATATCGCATCAGATGAAAGTATAAAAGAACGGGAAACAACTACTATAACAAATAGCACATATAAATATGTCGCAGAATCTGCTATTAACAGTGATTAAGTCATTAAATTTCGCTTCAGAGGATAAGCACTATCACCTGGTAAAAAATATTGTCCACATTTTTCCTCTAATGTGTTATCTATTGGCGAGTTTCTAAATACCCGGGCATCATGAACTGACCCTGGATACCCCGCAAATACATCTCTAATTTTTCTAGTATGGTCATATACCACTTGCATCTAAAAACATTATGCAACTATTCAAATAAGCAAAACAAAGAAATGGATGTGCAATTATACCTGTATTTGCCATCTATCGCACCTATAACACCTGGAAAACCTTTCCTTCTAAAATGCTCTTCAATTTCTCGCTTTTCATCGTCGTTTGGTCATTGAATGATTTGTGGGGATAAATTTCTTATAAAAATTGTCATTTTTGTAATAATTCTATATAATGTACTGACTGTTACCCCAAATCAATCAGCCACATCTTAAAAACTGGCTGTCTGATGCCCAATGTAAGCCCATTGTACCCGTTGCATAAAATAGTTACATCTTTTTTAGACCACCAAATAGTTAACTACCTGATTTAATGCAGCAATTCTACCGTATTGCTCTGTTTGTGTTCTGAAATAGTTACTGTTTTCATATTGTTGTGCAAGATAATTTATGTGTTCTCGTTTTATTCGGAAATGTTGGAAAAATGTTTCATCATCATACTTAGGAACAATCTCGCCTAAAAGATTTATTAGGTTAAAATACATATTCACCTGCGAATACATTTTTCATTTTTTACACGAGTTTTTCCTATTAATAACTCTAATGCGTCCTCTTCGCTTGTATCTGAGTCAAAGTAAACGTTATCGTCCTCAAAATCGCTCAAAACTTCAAATCTGACAGTACAAATACCTACAACATACGTTGTACGCATGTCGATTCTAGGAGTTCCTACCTTGGTTTCACCGTTCTTGAATTCGTTCTGGTGCCAGTTCGTAATCTGTAGGAATAGTGATTTTTCTATCCCGATTCCAGTTCTTTACTTGTTCGAATATGCATTTCATTTTGCGCATGCGCTGGCTAATTCTGAATTGGTTCTAAGCGTATTATATTCTGGTTGGCCATTGCTTAACAATATAGTGCAAATTTCTCGCTCGACTAGACACATTCACAGAGGAAAAACAGCAATACTTTGTGAATCCAAGTTGTGGACCAAGCAACTACTTTGAGATCAGCATTGATGTACCATTTCTAGGTTTTGTAATTGATTTTATCAAGGAGACTTGTCATATTATCATATGTTTCCTTCATGTGCACGGCATGACCAACAGGAATGGAGGGGTACATGTTTCCTATGTGTAGAAGGACGGCTTTCAAACTCAATTTAGAAGCATCTATAAAAAGATGCCATTCTTCCGGTTGGTGTTTGTAACCTAATTCTCGCATTAAACCGTCAACATTTTTGCAAAATTAAACACCTTCAGTTGAAACATACTGTGACAGTTCTTTCTGGCGATTCTTTCGATATACAGAAATACGCGTACCCGGAGCTAAGAACTTCCATCCTTGCAGTCTTGATCCTAATATTTCTGCCTGAGTTTTTGATAATCTGAGATCTCCAACTACGTCATTTAATTCCAATTGACTTATTAAATGAGACGTGTCCTCTTGAGACAGCAAATATTCTTCATCTGTGTCCGACAACTCTGAACTGTATTCTTCTATCACGATTTCAACATGTTCTTGGTTCCAAAACATCCATAGGATTTGGTACTGGCAAAGCTTCCGAATGAGGAACTGGACGAGTGGCAGAAGGTAAATTAGGATAGGTCATTTTATCCTTATTTTTACTGGAAAACCCGAAAGTCTTTGTACAGCAAAAGTAGCAGTCTGTCGAATGATTCTTTTGTTCTCGCCAAATCATACCAAATGGCATAGCTATGTTCTGACCTTTTATCCAGCTCCTCAAAGTAACAGCACATCGTGCACAGACATTGTGAGGGGTCCACAAGTTGTCTTGATTTGTAATTTTTAATTTAAAATAAAGATTATACGATTTTTCTATTAACGGTGTAATATTTCGTCTATGCTGTTGAACGGTGAATTCTCCACACCTACTGGACATTGCGAATTCAAAAAACGTTTAACTAGGGCCGTAGCTAAAGGGGGGCTGGCCAGGGCTAAGCCCTGGTAAAAAAAAAATTGAGCCCTGCCCAAAATTACGCGCTTTTTGCATCCGTTTATACGCTTGGATGTAGCACTGCAACTTTTTCAACATTAACAGCAATCAACTGACCACAACGGTAGTCTATGAATCAATCCCGGATGGCCACTTTAATTTATTCAGCTGTTGAGTGGAAAATAACGAAATGTCTTGATTTCGATTTTTTCCTAAGAAAGGAAGCAAAGGAAACTTCAACTATTTTAAGTTCCCGTCATTTATGTTCTAGCCTACTGTACATATTTTTTTTGTATTTATATTCTATTAATATCCAAATATCTATTTTTTGTACTTGAAGCAATCAAACTTAATTTTAAGCCCTTATAGAGTCCTGTTCCAGATAAATGATTATTGAATATTTTTGACTTGGTTGGCAATAATTTCTGTTACCTATAAAAAAATTTGTATTCGTTTTTTACTTTTTTTATAAGCTCGGCTTACTTTTACGAGTCAAACGATTCGCATACATTGGTCGTCCTGGAGTTGCTAGCACATTTAGCCGCCCAAATTTCGGGAGGTAATCCTCTTCTATATAAGTTTCGACTAGATAGTCCATAAATGCTTATAGTTTCTCATTTTCTGGTACTATGGGCAGTAGATCAGTATCCAATCCATTTGCCAATGTCTGTTTTTTCTTTAAAGTGTTTTATGAGTCCTAACTTTTGTTGGATTTTATAGATAATTAGTACCAACTGGGAAATTACCACGAAAGTTTTGATTAGAATGTAATGGATCATTTTAATCCTCTCCTTTACCTGCGCCTACTACCCGGACGAAACTGTATTTCCCAAATTTAGGCCCGTCTTACTGGTCGGACGAAACCGTATCTAATAGTTTATGCAAATTTGGTAATCGGACGAAACTGTGATCGTCGATTCCTTAATCTAAAAATTGCGCTCGAAGGACAGAGATTTTCGTTAAATAAGGAGGCCATCTCCTTGACAAACAGAGAAAGACGCTAAGTACTATTTGGACAGTTTGAAAGAGGTGGGAGAAGACTAAAATGTCTTTGTTAGGTTTTCTGTTTTCTTTATATACCTAAATCTTAAACAGCAATAATAATAGAGAAAAATTGCAGTATGCGATGTTTTGTACTTTCGCTGAGTACTGAATATTTCATGTATCATACCCTATACCTAAATACCATTCCTCCTGAGTTATTTGCAATTAAAGAAAAAAAGTGACAGATACCAATCTTACGTTATAGTGATATTACGTCATGTACGCACATACCAACTGCTCTCCGAAAAGATATTGAACGTTGTCTTATGGGGTGTCCCAACCGAAATCTCTGAGCGAGAGATCCACAAAGACCTCGTGGATCAAGGATTTTCTCCGAAAAAGATCATCAGAATGAAGAAGCCGAGAGACAAAAGGCCAATGCCACTCGTGCTGGTGAAAGTAGACGTAATAAACGTAAAAATCAATCTACTATATTCGAGAAATCCTTTCGCTGAACGTCGGAGTGGAAACCCTGAAAGCGAAGTCGGTAATCGGACAATTCTTCCGTTGCCAAAGGTTTGGACACACACAGTCTCGTTGCAATGCCCCCTGACGGTGCGTCGTCTGTGCGGAAGAACACTCTCCGGATGAATGCCAACGCTCCAAATATGTCACTTAGCTAACTACAAGGGCTGTCCTCAATACCCCAAGCCAAAACCCAATTTCCTAGACGCCAACAAACCTCTTCCTACCCGCAGCTACGCACAAGTAGTAACAATTAACCCTCCTCCTCAAAAATAGATCCCCCATCAAACAAAGACAGCAGAACCCAGCATTTTGGAACTCCTCAGAACCATAAAAAAAAAATCCACCCAATTTGGCGAACCAAAACCCCAGGCAAGATCGGCCTATCACGGAGACAAAAAGGCTAAATAGCTACAAGCTCAGCCATAGCAGAGCGAAAAATAGATCATAGAATGTACCAAAATTAAGAATGACTGATACCTCCTGTCATCTATGATAGAATCAAACTGATGACAAAACTGAAATTTGTTTTGTCATCAGTTTTGTCAGAGAACCGCAATCGAAAGATACCTCATTTGAAAGGCAATTAAGTTCGCTTTCCAACGACAGCATACTTCGCTCAAACAGTGGACAATAACGTGACGAAAACTTCTATTTAACATTGATTTTTTTTTCTTTTTGATGATGTAGAAATAAATAAAAAAAATTAGATTTTGTATTAATTTTACACTACACTGAACTCTAATTCTTAAAAAAGAAAATGGAAAATGGAAAAGATAATGAATAAATTGAAGGAAATGAATAATAAATGGAAGAGATAATAATTGTATTTTTGTAGAAATAAAATAATTGAATGCACAACATAGCCACCAGATTTTTGGTTTGTAGAGGGAGGGGGAGGGAAGGGAGGGGCAAAGGGTTGAAGAACTAAAAAGAGACTGAAAGTTTTGAAAAAGTATATTTAACATTTTTAAATCATCCAAATTCTGACAGTTGTCATATTTGATAATAAATAGTTAATAATTAACTATTCACTTTTATTTAAAGAAAAAAAATAAACCAAATATTCTAAGACAGTAGGTATGGGGGCACCTTGGGCACCCCCCCACCACTCCTACCTTCCGGCAGCTAGTGGATTAGTGGATATAAACAAGAAGCCGTTCAGTACCTGATAAAAGCTGTTCCATACCTGATAAAAGCTGTTGCATACCTGATAAAAGCCCTTCAATATCTGATAAAAGCTGCTCCATATCTGATAAAAGCTGTTCCATACCTGATAAAAGCCGTTTAGTACCTGATCTTATCGAACAGCTTTTATCAGATACTGAACGGCTTCTTGTTTATATCCACTAGCCCACTAGCTGCCGGAAGGTAGGAGAGGTGGGGGGCGCCCAAGGTGCTCCCATACCTACTTAAGACCTTAAATAACCTAATTATACTAAAAAGTTCACTTTTTGTAGCAAACATTCTCAAAACAACATCATAATCGTCACAGTATTGTTGGTTCTATGCCGAATTCATTTCCAATTTTAATAACTTTAACAAAAATTTTCTTAATGAGCCTTTCATTGCTGATGCCCCAGTATAACATTGCCCTCGTAAATTATTAAGATTTAGAGATACCAAACTTTCTTTTAAAGTGCCTGCCAATGTAGCCCCGGTGAGGTCGTGAACTGGAAGACTTAATTTCATACCATCCCCATCCTCATCTACACAACGAATGGACAGAGAAACTTGTTAATTTCTACTGATGTCAGTAGTTTCATCCGCCAATACAGAATAGAATTTTAATTTTTCAACCTTTTTCACTATTAGACTTTGCACATATGAGGCAATTATAGATACGAGCTCATTTTGCATATCAGAGCTAATGTAGATTGCATTTGCATTAATGATATGGTCTCGTAAGTTTACATCTCCACATCGAATTCGATACCGTAGTAATGCTCTTAAATTTCTATCATTATAGTTCGGCTCAGTTAGCGGAAGCTTGATTGTTGTCAATACTTTCTTATTTCTTTGCACCTCTTCGTTACTCTGCTTCTGCAATAAAAGGTGATCATCTTTTTGTTGACCTTCGGTCACACGCATAAAATTTTCAGCAATTATGCAAGCTTCTTTGTGATATATTTTTTAGAATGTTTTTCAAAACATTCCAGAGCACTTTGCCAATTTTTGAAAGGAAGGCTAACGAGAGTTTTAGGCTGCTCGTGTGAACCTTTGCCTACACCAGACTTACACAAAAACAAAATACGTACTTTACACAGACTGCCCTTGCAAAATTCAGAATATGCCAAATACTTGAACCTTCGACGCCAACTAATTTGAAACGTTTCTTATTTCCAATTATTTGCGGTTCAGATCTATTTAGATTTATCGTTTCTACCGAAAAAAGTTTATTTTAATATTTTTCAATAAAATTCGAATTATGGATACAGTATAATTTCGGGAAGGGCACGGACTCCTCGGGCCCTCCCCTTGTCTACACCACTGATAGCCACAAACAAAGCAAAAATTCAAATTAGCGTCATAAATGCTCGAATTCACCACCACCAACCTCCATACAATTAAATTAAATTCTGCTCAACATGTCTGCACATACTGTGGAGAATTTGTGCAGTGATTTGAAGACATTAGTAAAGGTCTGTGAAGTTGGCACCACAAAGTGGTCAATAATCGACAAAAATGCTAGAAAGGATTGACCATTTATTGACCACTATTGACCACCTTTTGTTTGGGCTACAGCCGCTATACCCATATTTTGGGGTCTAATGGCGAAAGTGCTAAAATTAGCCAATATAGACATTTTGTTCATCGGATACGATTGACCATCGTTTGACCATGTTTGACCACCCTTCACATTTTCAAAATTTTCAAAAAAAAAAATTTTCGAATTTTTTTTTTTACTGCAAACTCTAAAATTTTGTTGCAGTATAGGATTGACCAACGTTTAACCATGATTGACCACCAAATTTTTTTTGAAAACTTAAAAATATTCGAAAAAAACGAAAAAACAAGTTCATATCTCCAATGAAATGACATCAAACCCAGATAATGTCATAACCTCTTGCGTCGCAGTTTTCACAAATTTTGAGAGGTGGTCAAACGCTGAAAATAATATAACTTATTGTCCCGTGTCTCTAGACCACAAAAAACTGAAAATTGTCGTTTGACCACCCTCCGGTTAAATTATTTTCAGCATTTGACCACCTCTCAAAATTTGTGAAAAATGCGAAAAACTTTGAAACTGTTATACGTAACTTTAAGATCGAATAAAATTTAACCGGAGGGTGGTCAAACGATAATTTTCGCTTTTCTGTGGTCTAGAGACACGAGACAATAAGTTCTATTATTTTCAGCGTTTGACCACCTCTCGAAATTTGTGAAATATGCGACGCAAGAGGTTATAACATTATCTGGGTTTGATGTCATTTCATTGGAGATATGAACTTGTTTTTTTCGTTTTTTTTTCGAATATTTCTAAGTTTTCAAAAAAATTATTTGGTGGTCAATCATGGTCAAACGTTGGTCAATCCTATATTGCAACAAAATTTTAGAGTTTGCAGTAAAAAAAAATTCGAAAGAAATTTTTTTTTGAAAATTTTGAAAATGTGAAGGGTGGTCAAACGATGGTCAATCGTATCCGATGAACAAAATGTCTATATTCTCTAATTTTAGCCTAAACAAAAGGTGGTCAATCGAAATCGCTGATGGTCAATAGTGGTCAATAAATGGTCAATCCTTTCTAGCATTTTTGTCGATTTTTGACCACTTTGTGGTGCCAACTTCACGGACCTCATTAATAATACGTAATAGGAAGCCTACAGATGACAAAGCGGGCGATCCCACTGGCCTCTCCTTCCAATCTCAATTGTCCAGAAAAAATTTACTTTAAATACTGGAGTGGGGTCTATGGGAGAGGAGCTCCATCTTCTTGAAAAAATAACAGATCTTCACTATACTGATCACCGTTCTCAATAATGTCAATCAACATGGGATCTATGTATATTGTTTTCGAACAATTTTTTACATAAAAACGCATATGAGAAAACCGAAGAATGTCCAATCATACGTAGTTTTTGTTTGTTTTATTTTATTCAATCTTCTTTATTAGTTGTTGTCGCTTGGTAAACTCATCACCAGTGATATTGAGATTATTGTACATTTGTCGTGCAATTGTTGAACTTTTATATTTTAGATATTTGGATGGTGATATTAACAATATTTTGGTAGTTAATTATTGAAGAGAAAAATTCATAAATGCATAATAAAAATTTAAATTTATATTATTATTTTATGATGGACTTGATTGTTTTTTTCTTTTGTGGTACGGGTATTAGGATGGACTGAACAGAAGTCCAGGTTACCGTGAGGAAAATAACCAGGTGTTCTACAGAAATCTATCTTGAACCCTTTACATTTTTTAGAAACATTTCTTTACAAATATGAAATAAAAAGTATTGTTTAAAATGAAATAAAAATGTAATAAACTAATCGCGTTAGCAATTGCAATGGGTTAGTGTTGACGTTCAATAATAGGTAATAAATAAAATTTTATAGGCAATAAACGAAATTGTAAATAAAATGCACCACGTGTGTAGCATAATTTATCGAAGTAAATCTGAACGCAATTCTATTCACATCATTCTATTTAAATCGATTTAAAAAAGGAAGATAGTTCAGAGTTATTTTCTTCTATTCAAAACTAAATATAATAATATAACTATTGACCTACTTGCCCATTTACGTGAACTAGAAAAGAGAAAAGTAAAACTGTAGAACAAGTGAAGACACTTAAACGTGAAACAGGTTCCGTTCTCGCGTTAGCTGAACGCTCGAAACAAAGTACTTAATTGACGGATTTAACCTTTTCTATAGCGTGGAATTTTCAGTATTTCACTGGACTTTCTCTAATAAAAGTAACAGCATTCTTTCAACCATGTGCTCAACACAATCGAACTAGAAATTGCAATAACTCACTCGTAAACGTAATGATTTCTTTCCAACTGGTGTAAATATTTAATTATAAGTTTCCAATTGAAATATAAGTCATAACATAGTATGAAGTATTACATATATATAGTATACATGTCTTTATATACATAATAGGTACATTCCTATGTTATAGCATTATCATCAACGCACGCAATTCTCTAGTGAAATGGCACATGTAACATGCAATACTTGTGTGTGTGTTCCATATCGACCTAATCATGAAACTTTGTAGTGTATTGAAATATAAATATCATTATGTATGTATGTTATTTTTCACATTATAGCGAAGGTAAATACTAAAAAAACGAAAAGAGTGGAATTACAATTATGCGATGCAGCCTTTGTAGTAATAATGGCGTACAGACTTAACTCAGGCATTTGATCAAGTTAATCACGATCTGTTAATTCAAAATTTGTCTGTGTATGGTAGAAGGGGTACCGCTTCGAAGATCGAAAACAGTTGGTTACAATTTCTAATAACGGACAGGTATCATATCTCCTAATGCGATTAATCTTACGCGTGGCGGTCCGCAGGGCTCTATTTTGAGACCAATACTATTTTTGTTACATGTAAAAGATCTCAAAATTCAGTTTAATGTTAACGACATTTATCAATATGCCGACGATACGACTAGGTACTAACGAGTACGAGGTGACCGAAATGGGTAACCCTACTTCAGAAAGATATGGAGATACTGATACCACATCTTACAAAAATCTTCAAAGCTTGTATAGCCTGGGGATGGGTTCCAAAGGCATGGAAAAAGGTCAAGGTACCTACCTAAGGTCGGTAAGATATCTGATCAAACGCCAAAGTCATACAGACCGATAAGCCTGTCCTCCTTCTTACTCAAAACTCTTGAAAGGTTGGTGGACAGGCACATAAGAGACATCGCGTTGAGAGAACAGTCACTCAGTGACAGGCAGTACGCGTACCAACCAGGAAAATCTACAGAGGCAGCTTTAGATGACCTCAACAGGCTAATTTCAAAATCTATAGAAGACAAAGAGATAGCCGTAGCGACTTTCCTGGATATAGAGGGGGCATTTAATAATGCCACCACAAACTCAATTATCAAGGCATCAACGAGAAAAAGAGTTGCGCCGAAAGCTTCTGCAGTGGATAAGAGCCAGCCTGGAAAGGAGGATAATTACATCCACAATTGGCGGAGGCGAAGGTGCAGTTTTATCTCCTCTTCTGTGGGCCGCCCTCGTTGACGACTTAATCCGAAAACTGACCAGAAAGGGCTTCTATTGCCTGGGATATGCTGACGATCTAACAATAGTCGTTAGAGGGCGATTTCCAAAAGTTCTGATGGAACAGATGCAAAGAGCTCTAAACACGGTTAACAGCTGATGTAAACAAGAGCGACTAGTAGTCAATGCTCAGAAAACACAAGTTGTCACGTTCACAAGAAAAAGATCGCTAGAGGATCTCCAACCACTAGCAATAGGTGGGGAAAGAATATCACAGGTCAAAGAGACGAAATACCTAGGGATATGGCTTGATCAAAAGCTCACGTGGAATACGCATATCCAAAAAATAACCAACAAAGCTACTATTGCCTTGGGCAGGTGCAGGAGGTTATGTGGAAAAAACTGGGGCCTTAGCCCCAAAATGACTCTGTGGCTACATACCAGGGTAATCAGACCCATGATAGCATACGGAGCTATACCATGGCGGGGGTGGCCAGAACGCTGGGTGGCGTACAAAGAGTAGCTTGTCTGTGCGTCACAGGGGCAATGAGATCGTCTCCCACAGCCACAATGGAAGTCATTCTAAACCTGCCACCGCTACAAATCTTTATACGAGGAAGCGCTAGATCTGCAGCTTACAGACTCACGCACCGATAAGTAAATCGCACGGTGCCGAACATCAAACACTGCAGGATGAACTCAAGGCGGCGCCTCTAACGGGGACGCCAAGCGACGCCATGGTTCAGAAATTTAACATAAATAGAAAATATCAGGTTATAATACCAGATAAGAAAAACTGGGAATACGGCCCTCCAGTAAGAGCGCACTCAAGCTGGTACACCGACGGCTCTAAAACGGACTACGGCGTAGGAGCTGACATTTACAGAAAAAAGCCGTGCAAGGCCCTTTCATTGAGCTACAGCAAGGACTCGACGATTTTCCAGGCTGAGGTTGCTGCGATTCACCACTGTGTCAGAGACAGATGAACCAGGAAAAAGCGTCGCTATTTACTCTGACAGTCAAGCAGCAGTTCCCCTAGTGCTGACTCAAAGCTGGTTTGGGACTGCGTAAGAGCCCTAAATGAGGTGGGCACCCTAAGGAGAATAACTTTGGCCTGGGTCCCCAGCCACACGGGAGTGAAGGGAAACGAGGCGGCAGATGAGCTGGCCAGACGAGGTTCGTCAAGGCCTTTCATAGGAGCGGCCCCTTCCTTCGGCATTACCAAATCACAAGTTAAAAGGTCCATCTAATCGTTCACAAAATAAGTCCAAGGAATGGTGGGAAAGATCACCAGGACAAAGACAGCCTAAGAAGTTCCTAAGGGAACAGAGGCCTAAATTTACTGAAGACCTACTGAGTAAAGATAGGAAGACGGTCAAAATGATAGTAAGTCTGATGACCGGTCATTGCAGACTGAATAGGCATTTGTTTAACAAAGACCCGGCAGATAATGCTTTCTGCAGATTCTGTCAAGAGGAGGAAGAAACGCCAGTTCATGTTTTGTGCCACTGTGACGGCCTAGCGAGGACACAAAGTTTCTAGCATTGAGTGTAGAAAACCCCACAGCTAACGGCTACATAAAAGAGCCGCTCTCAAAAATGATATGTCTGATTAAGAAGGCGAAACTAGAGAGAAACATTTTGCTTGGGTTGCTATCTATACCTAACATGCAGATCTAACATTTTTAATATCCCCATTCGAGGATTTTCATGTTGGCTTATATGTTTCTTCTGGCCATAATTAAATTTTCTTTCTTTTAAAAATTTTATTACGATTTGGCGATTTATTTTAGTTATTTCAAGTTCGTTTTATCTCCACCTTGTTGGTCTAAAACTTTCTTCCATCGTAATATTGGAATTCCTATGCTTACCATAGTGAAATTTCGGGCAGCAGATTTTTAAACTTGGTCGTACAAGATTGGAAGACGATGAGTGTCCGGGTCGTCTAAAAACTGTAACCACTGACGATAACATCAACAACAGACGACGCAGTTTAGGCGCAATAAATCAGAGTTTTGGCACCGATTAATTACCGCAGATGAAACTTGGATATGTGCGAAACAAAAATACAGTCAAAACAGTGAACTGCGATAAGGGAGAATCGAGTCAAAACGCAAATTAATAATTTTAACGCCAGACAGATCAACCATTATAGAAGCATACTACGAGGTATGGCAATTAAATTCCGAAAATTGTAAAATAAAACACAGACAAATCAAGTTAGCAACCAAACTTTATTAACGCCCTTCACAGTAGTTCCCTCCTAACTCAGAACAACGTTCCCAAAGTTTCTCTCATGATTAGAAGCAGCCTTAATAGTCTTCTGAAATTAGGTCTTTCAAGACGACGGTCTCTACGCTGCTATGGTGGATTCTTTTGAGGTGACTTTTCATTTTAGGCAATAAGAAGAAGTCACAGGGGATGCGGCAACGTTGGAATTTTTTTTTTCGCCAAATATTTACTCACAATCAAGGAGGAATGATATTATCGTGGTACAAGAGCAGTTGAGTCGTTTAAGGACAAGACTTCAACATAGAACTTTCCAGTCATTCTCTGGCCTTCATCGACCTCATGAACATCGAAGAATATGATCAGACGTGATTTTGACATCCTTGCTTTCGTTGGGCGTTCTCCACCCTCTTCCACCCACTGTATAGGCTTTGTCTACGGGTCTCGAGATCATATTCGAATATCCAAGATAACAAATCGTGACAAATTGATTTTCGCAGTTTTTGTTCCATTGTGAGAACTTTGGGCATCATCGTCGAGCAGAGCTTTCGTATATTCAAATTTTCGTGTAACATCTTCCTAATTGTTTCCTTATTCATATTTAACTCGTATGATAACGCACGAAAGGTTAGGCGACGATCAGGGAGGATTAGCTCTCGAAGAATTGGCGCTCCTGGCTACTGGTCGTCATCCAACGATTCACGACCATTTTTACACCGTTTTGGCCATTCGAACACACGTGCCCGTGACAGACACTGATCTCCATATACCTGCCGTATTTTCGTAAGATTTCTGCAGGTTTTTCACCACTTCTGACCAGAAATTGGATCACTGTACACGTTGCTTAA
The DNA here is from genome assembly GCA_023690525.1 of Holotrichia oblita. Lineage (NCBI taxonomy): Eukaryota > Metazoa > Arthropoda > Insecta > Coleoptera > Scarabaeidae > Holotrichia > Holotrichia oblita. The sequence continues at coordinate 10,005,788 of CM043019.1, read as the reverse complement.
AATCTGAGTCAGTCAACAGTCGTAAAAAAACGAATCACACATCCGACTACCATGAACTCGTCTCTGCGACTGAGAGAATGGACCATTCTAACCATGAGCACGTGTGCTAGGCTTGACAGTGTTGCCGGTTCGTACATCACAACTAAATTGTCGGAATTTAATTCCCATACCTCGTATACATCATTACTTGAGAAGCTAAAGACCATCTAACATCTCAGGGGTTGCCATAGAGAAAATCCACGAATTTCGGTTTGAACTGCTTAACCACCCTCCTCACTCACTAGATCTAGCCCCGAAGCGATTTCTTTTTGTTCCTTAATCTAAAAATGGGCTCGGAGGATAGAGATTTTCAACCACCAAACAGTTATTTTGCAGATAAAAGATGTCGAATACTATTTGAACGGGTTGAAGTGCACTTGTATCTTTGTTAGGTCGGAAACTAATCAGATTATCCTCGTATATTGTGTAAAAAAAAATCAATGTTTTCTTCTGAAAATCGCGTGCTTGTAGTTATTTACAGTTCAAATAAAAACAGTCGAGGAATAATGGCAGAAACCAAGTTTTAGTATCGATTACTATTAAGCCATATACAGCGTTGGTAAAAAGTCCCGGAACGGTCGAATAACTTTGTTATTTGAAAATTATGATTTCGGAAATTTGGTATGGGGGTATAGTTAATATAAATGCATTTTATGCAATACAGTTTATATTTTTTTCACTTCCGGTTTAATCGGCAAAACGTCCAACTTTTTTTTTAAACGGAACGCCCAGATTTTTTTAACACTTTTGAATGCAAAATAAAAAACTACGTTCAGGAAGTATTAAGATGTTTATTTTTATTCACAAGGAAACAGTTAAAAAATTAAAAAAGTGTCCTAATACAGAAAAAACAAGGTACCTTTGGAAAAAGTTGTTGTTTAGTGTTTGCATTCTTTTTGCCGTCACATTTGACAATTTTAAAAGCGTTTTAACTTTTGCATCGCTATAAATTTACTTATTTTAGACATTGACACATTTGAAAATGGCAGTAAAACTTACTGAATCAGAACGAATTGAGATATTAATGATGCGTGGGTACGGTGATCGTCAACGTTCTTTTGAAGAGGTTCGTATTTTGTTTAATACTGTTCATCCGGATCGTCACATTAGTAAAAGTACGGTATGCCGAACAATTCAAAAGTTTGAAGTCTTTCGTCAGGTGAAGGATTTACCTAGAAGGGGACGTCCATTAACAGCAACAGATGAAGAAACTAGTTTGAATGTGTTGCTTACAGTGGAAGAAAATCATCACGTGTCCACAACAGAATTAGGTCAAATTCATGAGATCTCTCAAAAATCTGTTCATAAGATTCTTAAATCAGCACCGTCCATGAGTTAACTGAAGGTGATCCAGATCGTAGACTACATTTTTGCGAAACAATGACGGAATTGATCGAGCAGCAGCCTAATGTTTTAGATCACATCATTTTTTCAAATGAGGCAACGTTTTGTTTCAACGGCACTGTGAACAGACATAATTGTCGCTACTGGTCAATTGAAAATCCGCATTGAATTGAACAAGTCCATACACAGCGTCCTCAAAAGGTGAATGTCTGGGCTGGTCTTGTTAGAAACAACATCATAGGACCATTTTTTATAAGAGGAAATTTAACTGGCAACGTCTAGTTAAATTTATTGCGAAATGAGGTTGTTCCAACACTTGCGGCCTTCTTTCCAAATGCAAACATAGGTGATCACCCTAATGCACATTTTTGGTTTCAACAAGACGGAGCTCCCCCCCATTTTGCCTATAATGTCCGCGATTATTTGAATGAAATTTTTCCGGAACGTTGGATCGGACGTAGAGGAGCAATCGAATGACCAGCACGTTCGCCAGATCTCTCGCCATTAGATTTTTTCTTTTGGGAGCACTTGAAATGTCAAGTGTACAAAAATCGTCCCCATAATCTTGAACAATTGGAAGAGAGAATAGTTCAAGAAGCCAATCGCATCACTCCAGAGCACTGGAGCACTGGAGAGCATTTTGAACAATTATTGTAATCGCAACCTGAATAGACAGGTATCTTGATTTTTCTGTATTAGAACACTTTTTTAATATTTTAACTGTTTTCTTGCGAATAAAAATAAACATCTTAATACTTCCTGAACGTAAAATGCATTTATATTAACTATACCCCATACCAAATTTCAGAAATCATAATTTTCAAATAACAAAGTTATTCGACCTTTCCGGGACTTTTTACTAACGCTGTATATACTTCAATAAGCATGCATTTGTTGGTACATATGCGAGTACAGTACTTCCTTTGTGATACTGTAACATTTTATTATTAAGAGGTTTATCTTGATTGTGGCGTACACGAAGTGTTTTTTCAAGCGATAAAATCTCGTTAGATTACTTCTGAATGATTAACGTTAAAAATTGTTTGCAAACGTAGAAAAAAAAAACACATTTCGTAACAAATTGTTAAATAAATAAACATATTTAACCGTTATTACGGCAACTTAAATGAATGCTTACAATCTTAGCGCATTGTACGAATTTGAAATACCATAATTACTATCCATTTTGCATCGTAAATTATACACTTTTCACTGGTTTTATTTCTTATGTAAGAAGTTGTAATTAAGGTAAGAGCACCTGCCATAGAGTGAAAGTATATGACTACTACCATCAATCGAATAAATATAACAACACGAACATGACATAATTTCTTAGAAATAAGATTGAAGATGTACTTATGTAACCGAGACTTTTACGCACGAAATGATCTACTCTACTTACTCGGTTATTAAGCGAAGTGCGTTTCACTCGATTTTAAATTGAAATATCGTATTTTTCGATTCACGATGAAAACTATCGCCAATATCGGATTGAATCGTTAAAAGAAAACTTCTAGAAAAGTTTTCGACTTCCGCTTAACTTCAGGTGTACTAACTGTAAAAGAAACGGCAACAATCGGTTTATTACGCAAGCAAATAATGAATAATAAATGTGAAATTGTAATCGAGGAAGAAAGGAGTTGTTGATGTTCGGAGATAATGATTCATATTAATAATTAACTTGGCTTAACAACTTGTTGCATTATTAATTGCTAAATTCTACTTATCCAATGCGTTTCTTCATCATTTATAAGTAATAATTACTTACGTAATAAAATAAATAATAAACTGCAAACAACAGAAGTTTCAGCAATTGAAGAGATTTTGGTGACAAAAAAAGAAATTTTATTGCCTTTTTTTACCTAGTCCTTTTGCCATTCCAAAATCTGCAAAATAGTAACTTTGCAACTTTTGTTGAAGATAAACCGCTTCATTTTATTAAACTGGAAATGCCACGCTGGTGACCTTTTCAAAACTCTGGTAGTTTCTGTCCTCCAGTCGAAGATGTTGTTATTCTCAGTTGTTTTTCAATTATACCAAAAATTCGATCTGGGTACATGAACGAGTGGCCTACTATAGGAAAAATGATTACTATAGTTTCAATCATTTTTGGTGCATCTTGAAGCAGCCAAGACGAAAGCATAGCCATCATAGTAACGTTTTTGTTTTGGCCTCCACAGCCATCTGCAAATAAACGTACAGGGTAAAATGTTTAATACTAAAGTGGTCAAGAGAAGACCGTGGAAAATATTTTCAGATTTCCAAGATGGCCGCCAGGGGGCGTAACCGGCATCTTAAACCTTTAAAGTGATTTATCACTGAAATCCACCCAGTAAATGTTACCAAAAAATATATACCTTTTAACGCTAAGCTTTACTTGAGTAATTTTTGTTTAACACTTTTTGACGTATCTATTAAAATAAAGTGGTGGGGGGTAATTCAATGTTCTTTTAAATAAACAGCTGTAACTCCTAAACGACTGAACTGATTTGAACAAACGTGGTCTCATTAAAAAAAGCATTTATTGTTCCATCAAACCTATCTTACCAGTGATATGTCTATTTCTTAGTGATGCCGCTAGAGCGCGCTTTTTGATATAATAACAGAAAATTGCAAAATTCTCTAAAAAGGCTCTAGGGGCATAGTTATCAATGCATATAATATGCAAGTGCAAGGTACACAGAATATGTAGAGTAGGCCATGGAGGAAAAACAAATCAACAAATTATACTTATAGAGGCAGTGTAATTTATGTTGCTTGCACACAGAAGTAACGTTTAAAAGTATTAAACTGCTTTTTAGAAGTGATGGAAATGTTAATTTGCATAATATGCATTATTGGTCTGACAACAATCCTCACTAGTTGCGCGAGGTCCAATATCAAAGCCATTGGAGTCTCAATGTGTGGTGTGGCATCCTGGGCGGAACTATTATAGGTCCCTATTTATTTGATCAACCACTAAACAGTGCCACGTTTCTTGATTTTCTGGTAAACTAAGTCTATTTTATTGGAAGATGTGCCCTTGCAATTATGACAAAATATGTTTTTGCAACTAGATGGTTGTCCAGCACATTTCTCAAGAAGAAGATCTAAGATATCGCCAGAGGTGGATTGGGCGAGGATGTCTATTTCCTTGGCCTCCCCGATCCTCAGACCTCACCTGTTTGGACTTCTATCTCTGGGGTCGGTTGAAAGATATTATTTGCCAAATTCCACTAACAACGAGAGACGACATGATAATATGAATGCAAGAGGCCATTCGTAGACTGTCAAGAGCAGAAATTGAAGCTGCTGTAATGTCTATGAGTGTGATGGAAGACCATTTCGAGCATTTAAGGAGGCATTAAGTTTTATTTCAAAATCAGTTCTTTTGTCTTATTATGCCCCTACACATTTTTTTAATTTTTTGAACTAAGAATAGTTTTATTATTTAAAAATTATAAATTATGCAATTGAATCTTGAAAAAACACAAATAAATAACAATAAATATCGGTGTAATAGGGTCTTCAGACTACGAATAAGATATCGAAATACGGTTTTCACTAGCCTATTTAGGTATCACTTCGCTACATTTTTATGAAAAAAAAATCATATTATTGCATTTAATTTTTTAGAGAAATTTGGAATTTTCTGTTATTATATCAAAAAGCGCGCTCTAGCGGCATGACTAAGAAATAGACATATCACAGGTAAGATAGGTTTGATGGAACAATAAATGCTTTTTTCAATGAGACTAAGTTTGTTAAAATCAGTTCAGTCGTTTAGGAGTTACAGCTGCTTATTTAAAAAAACATTTAATTACCCCCCACCACTTTATTTTAATAGATATGTCAAAAAGTGTTAAAGAAAAATTACTCGAGTAAAGCTTAGCTTTAAAAAGCATATATTTTTTGGTAACATTTACTGGGTGGATTTCAGTGAAAAATCACTTTAAAGTTTAAGTTGCCGGTTACGCCCCCTGGTGACCAGCTTGGAAATCTGAAAATATTTTCCGCGGATTTCTCTTGACCACTTTAGTCTTAACAATTTTTACCGCAAGTCTCTACGACGAATAGTTTCAGAGATACAGCACTTTCTTCTTCTTATCTAACCACCCTGTACAATTTTAGTAGCTTCAGTACAAAGAAAATTCTTCAATAAATGATGAACTGCAGAGGCTATTGCATTCGAATCTTTTGATGCATCCGTTTCTAGCCACAGGTGGACGCTTGGTCTGGTAGTTTAGGTAAGGCCAAATTTTTTTGCCAATTAAACGAAAAATTTTCTATGTGGGGTTCTTCAATCTGTAGTAGCGTAAAAAGGGCTTTAGATTTATTTTTATGTATTTTGTATTCAAGCTCCGTCCTCCTGTAAATTGGCTTTTAATAATTCTTCAGTTCTCAGGAAACGTAGGCATTGTAGTATCTAGCTTGTGTTCTTGTTCGAGTGAATCTTACCTTGCAATTTTCATTATCTCTCGATTGGACTCGATTGCCCTGGACCTTGTCCTACAGCACAAGATTCAATCGCTTTATTTAATTCCATTTTCAAACCTTTGCAGACTTAAATACACTACGTAAACACAGGGTAAACACAAACAAACTAAACAATTTTTATCCATTTGCATCCATTACAATTGCAGTAGGCGCCATGACTGACGCATCATGTGATTAGATGTTTTTAATTTTATTGGTGGAAGAACCGATATTTAGTTTTTCATCTCAATTTTCCAATTTTTGTCGAATAGTGAGTTTTGCATCTATACGCCTCATTTCGAAGAACAGTGACAAAATGGGGCTTCGATCTCTCACCCCTTATCGGAGAATATGTCAATATGACGTTTAATACAAAATCCTCGCTAGGCCATCGCAGTGGCACAAAACATGAACTGTGGTTTCGTCTTCCTCTTGACAGAATCTGCAGAGAGCATCATCTATCACTTTGACAGCCTTTCTGTCTTTACTCAGTAGGTCTTCAGCAAACTGAGGCCAGTGTTCCCTTAACTCCTTTGGCTGTCTTTGTCCTGGTTATCTTTTCCGCCATTTCTTGGACCTGCCAGGACTAATTTAAACTTACTATTTTGCCACCGCCCTCCTCCCCCTCTCTCTCATGAAGTACTCTAGCAGGCTTCATTTGGAATGACTTCAACGTGACATTGACGTTTATCTTCGAAAATGTCAAAAATTGAAAAGACCCCGATTTCATCATTCTGTTAACCGGCTTAATCATTTGCATAATTAGTGTACTGAGCACTTGAACAAGTACAACCTTGTTCATTATTTCTTACAGATTTTCTCGAGGAGCTAAATACACTTGACTCTATCGAAAATGTTGAATTGACTAATGTACCACCGACTTGGCAAAGTTTGATTAACTTGCTAGGCATTACCGCCCATTATGCCCATTAAGACTGGTGTTCCACACGGTTCCCTGCTGGGCCCAGAACTCTTCTTTTCGCCAGCCATATTCTTCAGCAGAGGTAGATTGATAATATCACAGAATAGTCATGCAAGGGTCACCTTTCCATTAATACCTCTAAATTCGTAGCAGTGAGGTTCTTTGGAAAACGAAATCAACCCCCAATCGACATCTCCGTGGGTGGTGAGAGGCTCCCTTATTCGACTAACGTTAAATACCTCAGAGTTATTCTCAACACCTTTCGACAACGCTTCTTCGTCGTTGCTATCAAGTTCCTGCATGTGAGGTCTGTCCTGTATCCGTTCCTCTGGTAAAGAAACTCTTTGAGTCTGAAACTGAAGCAGCACCGTCGTTTGTTACCAACGAGCAAATTTATCGAGATAGATCTAGATATCCCAATCCAAATCTACCCTTGAAAAGACCTATCGGTCTGAGAATCCGTTGATTCAACACATTGGGGAGTTGGTTCCTGACAGGCCTCCACCGTTGATGACAACACCTCTACAAGAAGACTAAAGGAAATTTTATCCAGCCTATTTAGTTGAAACTCCAATTATGGTAGGCTTCAATATCTCTCGAGCTTGTCATCTCCAAACTGATGCTTCAACTCATGGCATAGGAGCAGTTTTGCCTCAAAATTTTCCTTCTATTAATATCTTCTCCTACTAAAGAAACTATTTATTTTAACATCGAGCAGGTACCTTCAGGTTGTCCATAGATATATCAATTTGTTTCACCTATGAAGTTGATTTTACGAAAGCATAATTATCATATTCTGGCATAAATGGATTTTTAATTGATTCTTGAAAAATATATAAAGGAATTTAATTGGCAAGAAACCTTTCACTGAGAGGCGACAAAGTATGTTCGATTTCATTGCAGCGGAGAAAGTGTTTAGGAAAACACTAACGGAATTATTATACCATAATAAGACCATACCTACGAGGAGAAATACCAGCAAGTAAACGATAGAATTTATTAGGTTATGTAAGTGCAAACGAAACCGAAATGACTAATCTATGGAATGGTTATTATATATGTATCTGTGTCGATTAATTAGAATTTTTTTCGGATATAATAGCTGGAACTAAAGCATGTAATACATGTGTTTTAGTTACAGTAACACTTTTAATAGAAACGACTTGTAACCAGATAGACGATAAAGTTTAATATGCAACATTCTATTTGCTGATTGTACGATAAAATATGTTGACAGTTCTAAAAAAGCCGGTTGTAGACTATTCAGAGTACATTCAACTAAGCAAATAAATTAAATAACGTAAACATTGTAGTGTGCTACTGTGTGGTTCTGTGTGAGTGGAGGATGCTACCGAAAGACTTACCAAGTTTATCGATCTATTTATACAGCGTTATTCAAAAATATTGCAACACCTCATAAGACAATGTATCAAATAAAAGTCTTTTAAAAATAACTTCATTATTGGAGCATCAAAAAAATATTTAAAAACAATTATTATTTTTTTGACAGGCTTAACAGTTGGTACGAGTCGATGTTGGCAATCTCAGGCGGCCATGTTGTTTTGAAGGCTGTCTGTCAAACCTGTTGTTTACTATTCAATCAAGTCAATGATGCCAAATCACAACGAATATCAGAATATCATTCAATTCTCCACCATGCACAAGAGCTCGGCCTTTCGTAGACTTCAACTTGGCGAATTTTGCGACGGGCCTTGGAGATGCACCTGTACAAGATCCAACTGGTTCCAAGAGCTCGAAATTAATGACCATAGACAACACCGTTTGGTCGGTGAGTGAGCTTCGAAGCATTTGGAAGAGGAGGACAATTTTAACCGAAAAAAAGTAGTTTTGGGCCAGCGACGCCATTGGTCAGTACGTTTTCGACAAAACGATGATAACCGATTTCTTTTGGTCAAAATTGAACGATATGAACGTGGATGTCAAGATGGCGTTACACCAGTTGCCACGATAGACATTTTTGATGAACGATTTGAGGGTATGGTTATCTATTGTAGAGGTAACGTTAATTCGCCACCAACAGCGTACGATTTGAACCCACTAAACTTTTTCTTGAAACCTTTGTTTGTTTTTTTTTGAAACGTCAGATCTATGTCAATAAATCGCAATTGGCCAATGCTATTAAATTCAACATAACCTCGTTCAAATTCAGTCAGATCAATGCTGCAGAATTATTGAAAATTGAACCAAGGAAGAGAGAGTACAGAAGCGACTGGCTTGACAATAATATAATCGAAATTGAAAAGAGAGAAGATTTAACAAAATAAACGAGCAAAAGATGAAACCCAAAAATTTTTATTATATTAATTAAGATAAACATTGATGATGAACAAGAAATATCATCAAAAATGTATTGATATTTAATTAATTATCCGGGGAACGTGATTTTAAAGTCCATGGGCCTTCATCATCAACCGAATACCGAAATCGATTGATGCTAATTCTTTGGTGATTCATAAAATTAATCGATTTGACCGCAGTGATAGGATGTTTTATAGTTCGTAGAATTGACCCGGAGAGAATTCTGAGGAATATGTAATGCAAATAATATCAGGTATAATCGTTGTGATTACTTTGGTTGCCTGTTTGTCGTAAGAACAATGTCTGGTCGTGGTCTGGCATACGAAGATTATTGGAGGAATTGAGTCATTTACTAGAGGATGAGCAGCAATTAAGCAACGATTCGGATGAAACTACATCACCTTTGTCTACACTGACCAGAAGAAATTCAATCACTGATATTGCAAGTACGTCATCATGTGTCCAACCAATACGTTCTTCTCGTAGTATTAGCCGTGGTACGAATAGAAGCCGTGGTAGGAGTCGTGGAAATCGTGGTAGAAGGCTTGAGCATGATAAGGATAGACAAGGTGTGAATTGGGAAGATAATGGATCCCAACCAAACATTTGGAGGTAAAATCTAAATTATTTTATTGCAATTTTGTATAAGAAATAACATTGTTTTTAGGAAGAGTCGGTAATCAAAATATTCTAAGAGAGGCACCTGGTCCTGCTTATCCCAAGCAATACATATCTGTAGATAAAGGTTCTAATTATCACTGAAAATATTCTTCGGCACATAAAAAAGTGCACTGATGCCGAAGGAAGGAGACAGTAGAAAAATGATTTATGGTCTATTACTCTCCATGAAATTAAAGCTTTTATTGTTTCGTTATATGTTAGAGGCGCTTACGGAGCTAGGTAAAAAACCTTTGGTCAAGTGAATGAGGACCACTAGATCTCAACGATTTGCGACAGATAAATTTGCTCTTGCGTCCGAAATTTAGAATCCGTTTATTGAAAATTGTATTTTATGTTATAAGCCAGGGGAAAATATAGCAATCGATGAGCAATTATTTTCCACTAGAGCAAGATGCCGCTTTACGTAATATAAGGCCAACAAACCTAACAAATTTGGCATCAAATTTTGGCTGGCAAAGTCTAAATATTTGATAAACGAAATCTTTTACTTGGTGAACATGTAGTCTTGAATCTAATGGAATCGTTTTCGAATAAACGTATAGGAAGGTCATCACCGATAATTTTTTCCGCTTTGGCTAAAAAATTCACGACAGGATTTATACAGTTCCAAAATATATAAACACGAAAGAATGACACTCACTCTTGATCAAGGCAAAATAAACAAAAATGTATTCCTGTTCAGTTCCATGCATCCAGATGTTGAAATAGGGAATGAAGAAAAAAAAAGCTGTCTGAGACGGTAAAATTCTACAATGAAACAAAATTTGGATGTTTTGATGTTTTGGACCAAATGGCTCGTCAACATTCAACAAAATCAGCATTGCGAAGATGGCCACTTCAATTTCTTTTCAATATCCTCGATATGGCAGCTATAAACGCAGTCGGCAGGACTTTATATTCAAACTAGCAGAAGAACTGAGGGAAAACTACATCACATATAAAAAATCACCAGCAGGACCAGCTTGTCCCATCACATAGAATCCAACACTAGATCCAAGGAAAATAAAACCAAGGAAATACGTGTACTATGCAAGAAAGGCAATCCTCGAATTACAGACCTACATCCCTTCTCAATATCTTCTCCAAAATTATAGAATCTGTAGTATATACTAGGTGACTGAGAAGGTCAAGCAAACACATAAATACCATTTTCTCGTTTCCAAGAGACAGAACGTCTACTCCGGTACTTCGTTGTCCGCTTGTAGTATCCATTATGAGACATTCGATCCAAACCACTGTTTTGCTAAATGTAGCAGAAACCTTCGATAAATTTGGACCATTTTCTGGGCATCCAAATTCTCAGTAAACACATGCAGCTTTTCGAAACCGTGTTTAGCATTCCCAAACATGAATTTTTTAAGGATGCTTAAAGGATCTTTGAATCATGGGTTTCCGTCTGATTGCCCACATTACTCCAATCGCGTACCAAATGTTCTTGTGCCCATTCCAGTCGTCTGCCAATATGATTTTAAGGTAGAAGCGGTTTTATTCATGTGCTCACCCATTGTATGTTTTGTTCGCGTGATATATTTCGTATTGTAGCCATGGATTCATTTAATTTTTTTTCTGTTTAATCGCTGTATATCTCATAACATACTCTCGTACAGATCCTTCTGACCGATACAGAAACCGAGCTGCAGATTTAGTTGATAATTTTGGTCCATCGTTTTGCATAAGCCCCGCTCATTTTATAGACTGTGCTGTTATGACAAGCCACAACACGATACTGACCTGTAAATTTGAACGCATTCTAGAGTAACGATAGGTCTAACCACCGCCTACCTGAAATTATAGGAAAGACGACCAAGTTCGATTATTATTCGATGTTGTGCTAAACAGACTGTATCTCAGGTCTTTGATAGTTTGTTATTTGTTGAAACTGGGTTTTTCGGTGTTCTAAAATTTGTTACACGATTTTGTAACGATGTTGTCATTGCACAAAAATCTATTTATACCTCCAAGCTAATATTAACACATCGCGTTCAACTTCCTCGTTTTTTCTTCGCTACTTTAATTGATTCACGACACCACCGCCTAAAATTTAGTCTACGCTACGTTCCCCCTTTTAGAAAAGCTAAAATTGTAACGATAACGTCCAATTTTAGACGCGTAGTATTACAAAACGGAATTGTCACGGTGTTTGCTCCCGTAATTAATCAACGACTAAATATAAACTCGATTACTGACGAGAATGTACACAATAACAAAACGAGCCCTTAAAAAAATATATTCAAGCTACTAGTACTACTACTTTATATATACATATGCATATACAGGGTTTTCAAACTTAAGTCGGCACTATTGCTAACTTTGTTATTATTGGAGCTACAAAGTTGGTTAAATAGGCAAACTAGTGTAGTTTTTCAAGCAAATTACAATAGCATTAAAAAAAATAATTGACGTACTGGGTCACGTGATATTGTGAAAAACGTAATTTTTTTAAATGGGACACCCAGTATACAGTTCTCACGGTCGGCGGAAAATTTAATTCTGAACAAAAACTTTCCTATGAACTTTTATCCTAAAGTCAATAATAACAGAGTTATTGATGATTGTTTTTACAGAAACTAAAAACAGTATTGTTTATTTCCAGTTATTTTATTAGTTTCGAAAATAAAAAAAAAACAAGAAATTTTAAATTCAGAGCAAATGCTCAAAAACATCACCCTCTTGCTCCAAGCACTTTTGAACCCGCCTGTTAACGCTTCTAGTAGCCTTAGCAATGATTCTACCATCAATATTATTAATAGCATGGCTGATGCTTTGCTGGAGATCTTCAAGAGTATCATACCGTCTTTCACAAATACACTGCACTTTTCACAAATCCCCAAAAGAAGAAATCCAAAGGTGTTATGTCCGGTGATCGGGGAGGCATACGAATAGGCCCGTTAGTTGATAGATATCGGCCATCAAAAAGGTCATGTAATAAGTTATGAATTTGGCGAACATTATGGGCAGGAGCGCCATCTTGTTGAAAGAATATCTGTTGTCTATCCATTAAATTCAGGTCATCCAAGAATTCTCCAAGGGTAGCGGTTAACATTTCGACATACCTCTCGCCAGTTAATGCACCTTGATAAAATACGGGGCCTACAATTCTTGAATCAATCAAGCCACACCAAACATTAACACTAAAGCATCTCTGCGGATTACAAGGGCGGAAAAACATCGGGTTTTCTCGACTCCAATAGTGGCTGTTCTTCCTGTTGGAGAAATTTGATTCGTCACTCCAAAGAACCAAACGCCAAATTATGGTTAAGTCTAACTTGATTAATGTACCACTGACAAAACTGAGTCCGTCTTTCTTGATCTCCCGGTACCAGCGTCTGAATCGGTCTGTATCTGAACGGCATAAACTTGTTTTTTTAGAATATTGTGAATAGTTCCCAAAGATAGTCCACTTTCTTCCTTTAAATCATTAATTGCATTATTAGGATTAGCTTCAAAGAAAGCTAAGACGTTAATTTCAGTTGCTTGACTTATTATAAATTGTTTTTTGGTTCTAGTTTTCTTGAACACATTTTCATTTGATCGAAACTTACGGTACAAAAGTAAAAAGTACCTTCGATCTGGCAAGTTGCGCGTAGGAAATAAGACACCGTAACGTTCACGAGCTTGCAGGGAATTTTTATTACAAACGATGTAACATTCCATCATATCACATTTTTCTAAATGCGTGAAAGGCATTTTTTCATCAATAAACACAAAATGTTAATTGCTTACTGACAAAATGCAATATTTCAATGTTGATGACATTTGCAAAACAATCGAATTTTGTTTATGAAATAACAGCCACCTTGGCAAATTTGAAAAATCATCAATAACTCTGTTATTATTGACTTTAGGATAAAAGTTCATAGGCAAGATTTTGTTCAGAATTAAATTTTCTGTCGACCGTGAGAACTGTATACTGGGTGTCCCATTTAAAAAAATTACATTTTTCACAATATCATGTGACCCAGTACGTCAATTATTTTTTTTTAATGCCATTGTAATTTGCTTGAAAAACTACACTAGTTTGCCTATTTAACCAACTTTGTAGCTCCAATAATAACAAAGTTAGCAATAGTGCCGACTTAAGTTTGAAAACCCTGTATAATCATTAGCATACATGTATGTATATGTATAAACACAGATTTTGTTACGCGACTAATAAATTGTATAATGCAATCAAGTTGAAAGATATCGTGCGTCTAGACTGGATATGTAAATCTGCGGAGGACTAGTATAATTGCCGTTTATATAACAAACGGTTACTGACACTGTTCCTCTCCTTGAGAGAGGACATAGCACGCTATAATACTGATATATATTGCCGTTTATAGATGAGGTTGCTTCCGTTTATGCAAGCGATTTACATACAGGGTGAGGCATTAGTACGTCAAAGCTCAATATATCCCGTATTATTGAAGATATCAAAAAACTTTATGTACAAGAATCTTAGACAGTCTTAAGCTACACATTTTAAAATTAATTTCATATAGACAGGGTGTTTCATTTCGCTAGGGTGAACCAAACATACATTTTCTTAAATGGAACACACTATATATTATTTCAAATTTGGGTTAAGCCCATCTTCCTCGTTCTTTCAATATACGGTTTCATTGAGTTATACCGAGTATTTCAGAAGTTATGGTCAATTTTGTGTGAAAATCGTTGCCTATTTAACGTCCTGTGTATTCCATACGAAACAGCTTGAAATTATTTTCTTACTGGAATAACTTTTTTATACTGTTACACTTTTATAACGAAGTGATGTTTTCCCAATATCACGAAAACTGTGTACAGGGCGATTCAAAACACAAATGCATTATTTTCTAATTTTTTTTTAATGGAACACCCTGTATTTTATATTAAGAAAGGGGAGAACACTTTCATTTTCCTAAAATGGTTAGTTTCTGAGATATTTAATGATTCTTTGGCAATAATTGGAATATAATATATTAGCTATGAAAAAGTGACATTAGAAAAGTCTGAATCATATTATTTATCAGTTAATCAACTAGTTTTATTTGTTAGTATTTAGTAGTAAAATTTTGTTCTTTTTGGAGATGAAGCTACATTTCATAAAAATGGAAATGTAAATCGCCATAATTTTCATTATTATGCTACAAGTAATCCCTATTTTGTAGGAAATTATAGTCAAAATAGGTGGTCTTTGAATGTATGGGGTGGAATAATTGGAGACTACGTAATTGGACCACATTTTTTCACAGTTTAGACTTCTTAGAAAACCATTTACCATTATTGCTGGAAAATGTTCCCAAGCCTAAAGTGGTCAAAAGTAGACAGTGGAAAATATTTTCAGATTTCCAAGATGGTCGCCAGGGGGCGTAACCGGCATCTTAAACCTTTAAAGTGATTTTTCACTGAAATCCGCCCAATAAATGTTGCCAAAAAATATATGCTTTTTAAAGCTAAGCTTTACCCGAGTAATTTTTGTTTAACACTTTTTGACGTATATATTAAAATAAAGTGGTGGGGGGTAATTCAATGTTTGTTTAAATAATTGTTCCATCAAGCCTATCTTACCTGTGATATGTCTATTTCTTAGTAATGCCACTAGAGCGCGCTATTTGATATAATAACAAAAAATTGAAAAATTCTCTAAAAAATTAAATGCAATAATAAGACTTTTTTTCATAAAAATGTAACGAGGTGATGCCTAAAAAGGCTAGTGAAAACCGTATTTCGATATCTTATTTGTAGCCTGAAATATCGCAGAAAGAAGATTTAGTTATCAAATAATTTTAAAAAGACACTATTACACCGGTATTTATTGTTATTTATTTCTGTTTTTTCAAGATTCAATTGCATAATTTATAATTTTTAAATAATAAAACTATTCTTAGTTCAAAAAATTAAAAAAATGTGTAGGTGCATAATAAGACAAAAGGACTGATTTTGAAATAAAACTTAATGCCTTCTTAAATGCTCGAAATGATCTTCCATCACACTCATTTGCGTAGATATTACAGCAGCTTCAATTTCTGCTCTTGACAGGCTACGAATGGCGTCTTGTATTCATAGTATCATGTCGTCTCTCGTTGTTAGTGGAATTTGGCAAACAATATCTTTCAACCGACCCCAGAGATAGAAGTCCAAACAGGTGAAGTCTGGAGATCGGGGAGGCCAAGGAAATAGACATCCTCGCCCAATCCACCTCTGGCGATATCTTAGATCTTCTTCTTGAGAAATGTGCTGGACAACCATCTAGTTGCAAAAACATATTTTGCCGTAATTGCAAGGGCACATCTTCCAATAAAATAAGCAATTGGTTTACCAGAAAATCAAGAAACGTGGCACCGTTTAGTGGTTGATCAAATAAATAGGGAACTATAATAGTTCCGCCCAGGATGCCACACCACACATTGAGACTCCAATGGCTTTGATAGTGGACCTCGCGCAACTAGTGAGGATTGTTGTCAGACCAATAATGCATATTATGCAAATTAACGTTTCCATCACTTCTAAAAAGCATTTCAATACGTTTGAACCTTACTTGTGTGTGCAAACAACATAAATTACACTGCCTCTATAAGTATAATTTGTTGATTTTAGACATTTGTTTTTCTTCCATTCTACGTACCTTGCACTTGCATATTATATGCATTGATAACTATGCCCCTACACGTTTATCTTACAATTTTTTAGACTAGGAATACTTTTATTATTTAAAAATTATAAATTATGCTACGAATAAGATATCGAAATACGGTTTTCACTAGCCTATTTAGGTATCACTTCGCTACATTTTTATGAAAAAAAAGTCATATGATTGCATTTAATTTTTTAGAGAATTTTGCAATTTTCTGTTATTATATCAAAAAGCGCGCTCTAGCGGCATCACTAAGAAATAGACATATCACAGGTAAGATAGGTTCGATGGAACAATAAATGCTTTTTTCAATGAGACCAAGTTTGTTAAAATCAGTTCAGTCGTTTAGGAGTTACAGCTGCTTATTTAAAAAAACATTAAATTACCCCCCACCACTTTATTTTAATAGATACGTCAAAAAGTGTTAAACAAAAATTACTGAAGTAAAGCTTAGCTTTAAAAAGCATATATTTTTTGGTAACATTTACTGGGTGGATTTCAGTGAAAAATCACTTTAAAGATTTAAGATGCCGGTTACGCCCCCTAGCGACCATCTTAGAAATCTGAAAATATTTTCCGCGGTCTTCTTTTGACCACTTTAGTCTTAAAAAATTTTACCGCAACTCTCTACGACGAATAGTTTCAGAGATACAGCACTTTGCATTCTTATCTGACCACCCCGTACATTTCGAACTTTCCTATCGATTGAAATAAACATGTTCCGCTGAAAATCACACCATAGTTGATATTCAACATCATTAAGATCTAATGTTAAAAATTTCCAAAGTTGGTAAGCTTGAATCTCAAGTTTACTGCGTTTGGCAAAAAGATATTCGATTTCTGAACGCAACCATTTTTCTTTCGCGTAACGAATGAATAATTAATAATTGCAAAAGTAGTGATAAAGTCATTCGTTACGCGAAAGAAAAATGGTTGCGTTCAGAAATCGAATATCTTTTTGCCAAACGCAGTAAACTTGAGATTCAAGCTTACCAACTTTGGAAATTTTTAACATTAGATCTTAATGATGTTGAATATCAACTATGGTGTGATTTTCAGCGGAACATGTTTATTTCAATCGATAGGAAAGTTCAGAACAAGAAATTCTCTCATGATAGGAAATTAAGAAAGTTAGGTTGTTTTTTAAAAAATAAACATCATGTTCCGATGAATACCATTAACATAGTAGAAAATCATTCTTCGCAAACCTTTAGTGAACGGGAACTCAATCTTTTGAATAAAGGATTGAAATTTGGTTTGCAGACTCCTGAATCGAATGTTGAGTGGGTTATTGCCGGGATAGAATCCTCTATCCAGCGGTTTCCTGAGCCCACAAAGCAGTTTGTTAGGGAGGCCTGCAAACATACTATTTCAAAAAATTTGAAATCCTATAAATCACCTCAGAAATCCGAAAACATTAAAATCATTAAAACTTTGCGGGAAAAAGATTGTTTTTATTTGAAAGCTGACAAAGGGAACAAGGTTGTTATTTTAGATAAAGAGGACTACTATGATCGGGTTAATGACCTGTTGAGTAGTGGCCCTTATCAGTCAATTTCAAAAAATCCTTTACCGAAAATGATTAGAGACGTCAACAACGTGTTTAAAACTTGTAACAACCTTGTTACCGCCGACGTTAGACGTAAGCTACATGTTTCCAATCCTGTTGTCCCTAAATTATATTGTTTACCTAAAATCCATAAACCTGGCAAGTCGGTAAGGCCAATTGTTTCGGCAATTGACGCACCGACTTATAAGGTTTCCAAATGGTTGACCAATGAATTTAATAATTTGCCAATACAGCAACCTACTTTTGCAGTAAAAAATTCGTTAGAATTTATTAAAGAAATTCAAAATATTCAGTTGCTGGAGGGTGAAGTATTGATTTCATTTGATGTTAGTTCTCTCTTTCCTAGTGTACCGATTCCAGACACCTTGACATACCTCGAGGACTTGTTGCTTCAAAATAGTTTGAGTCAACAATGTGTCCAGGAATATATTCGCTTAACTGACATCTGTATGAAACAGAACATTTTTCAATTCAACGGTGGTTTTTATGAACAGCTGGAAGGTACGGCAATGGGTAACTCCTTGTCGCCCTTTTTGGCTAACCTTTTCATGAGCCGTTTTGAAAAGGACTTAGAATCTGAGAGCGAATACTTTCCTAGGGTTTGGTTGAGGTATGTGGATGATATTTTTGCTATATTTGACACTAAAAAATGTAATATCGACGATTTTCTCAATAGATTAAATAATCGGTTCGAAACCATAAAGTTCACTTGTGAAAGAGAAGAAAACGGTCAGCTACCTTTTCTAGATACTTTAGTAATTAGAAATAACAATAGATTAGAGTTTGACGTGTATAGAAAGGAAACCAGTACACTTCGCTATATTCCTTCAGACTCCCATCATTGTGTTCAACACAAAATGGCAAGCCTGAATTTTTTGGTCCACAGACTTCTCACTTTTCCCTTGAACAAGGCGAGATATGAGAAAGAGCTTAAAATTATAAAAAATGCGGCCAAGTGTAATGGTTTCCAGCCTCAGCATATCTATAAGTTAATTAGGAAGTTTAATTATAAGAAAACTGTGAAAGAATCTACGACTTTTCGAGAGGATGTTAAAGCTTCACCCGTTGTGACCCTCCCTTACGCTCCCTTTATCACTAAAGGTTTGAGTAAAATCTTCAAAGAGCTAGATCTCAGAATAGTTTACAGTTCTGGGACTAGTTTACGAAGTCTCATCGGTAACCCTAAAGATAAAATACAACCTCTAGAAAAGTCAGGTATCTACGAAATCAATTGTAAAGATTGTAATCAAAAATATATTGGGCAAACCAGGAGAGCAGTCTCAACTAGATTCAAAGAGCATATGGCTCATCTTAGATTTAATAGAATTGAGAAATCGAGCGTTGCCCAACACATTTTTGAAACAGATCACAACATCGATCGTACGAATGTTAAATTAATTAGACAAATAAACAATTGTAAGTTTCTAAATGTTTTCGAAAGTTTAGAAATATTTAAAAATAAGTCTTGTGTAATGAATTGTGACAATGGCCCTATACCGTATTCGTCATTGTTTTCGTTAATCGGAAATTAATGATGCGTATCGGACTGACCGTGCATAACATTTAGGTTACCTGTTTTTGTAGATTTTATTTTAATTTAGTTTTATTATCGCCTTGATAATGACAGCATTGCTGTTGAAACGCGTCGGTGTTTTAGTTAAAACTTGTTTGGTGATCAGTGGGTTAAAGTGTTTAGTGTTCTACAATAGAAACTGCTAAAATGTATGTTTCTTTATATCCTTCTAATCAATTTTATGCCCAATCGACCAATTAAGTGAAGAAGCACTTGAGGCAAAGCACAAAGAATACAGAACGTTTCCTAAACATAATACAGGAAAAATATCCAGATTGAACAAAAACGAAGATTTAATTCACGCTCTATTGATTTCATCGGACCCCATTGTTAGTATGTCCATTAAGATGTTTTCCAAAGATGAAATTGTCAACATTATCTGAAGATATTTTGTCTTTATTAAAAAATTCATTGAATTTGATTTTTTTAAGTAAATATAAATAAAACCATTTTTATGAAGTATGCCTTTAATAAATATCATAAGTAACATTAGCTATTCAGGACTCATATTTTCCACAGTTTACTTCTGAAAAAAATTCGATGTACGCCACTGATATTTTATGGATGGAAATTGTTATAATACTTGTCAAGTACGAATAAAAAACTTTTTCATAATAAATATTACGACTAAGACATTAACTATTTTAAAACGAGGCCCCACTAGCTCGAACAGATCTACGTAAAACTGGCTAGTATTAGAACAATAGCCCCCAAAAACAGTCCAGACTTCTTCAGGAGTCTGGAGATTAATTGGGACGAAAAGATTAAGGGTACTAATAATAGATCTTACAGGTCGCAGTGAGGAGGGTCAACATTGCCTACACAACCCACATCGAATCTAAGGTCAACGAGGTCCGCGAAGTTGGCACCACAAAGTGGTCAAAAATCGACAAAACTGCTAGAAAGGATTGACCATTTATTGACCATCAGTGATTTCGATTGACTACATTTTGTTTAGGCTATAGCCGCTATATCCATATTTTGGGGTCTAATGGCGAAAATGTTAAAATTAGCCAATATAGACATTTTCTTCATGTGGTCTGATTGACGATTCTTTGACCATGTTTGACCACCTTTCATATTTACGAAATTTTCAAAAGTTCTTTTCGATTTTTTTTTACGACAAACACAAAAATTTTGTTGAAGTATAGGATTGACCAACGTTTAACCATGATTGCCCAGAGGTTATGACATTATCTGGGTTTGATGTCATTTCATTGGAGATATGAACTTGTTTTTTAATTGTCTTCGAATATTGTTAAGTTTTCAAAAAAATTATTTGATGGACAATCATGGTCAAACGATCGTATCCGATGAACAAAATGTCTATATTGGCGAATTTTAGCATTTTCGCCACTAGACCCCAAAATATGGGTACAGCAGTTGTAGCCTAAACAAAATGTGGTCAATCGAAATCACTGATGGTCAATAGTGATCAATAAATGGTCAATCTTTTCTAGCATTTTTGTCGATTTCACGGATCTTCGAATCTAATCTAAGTTGCATTAGATTAATCGGTATGTTTTCTCAATACTTGCGCATTATTTTGTTGTGCAATCGCAGCTTAAAAAAGAAAATAATTACCTTCAATATGATGTATTCCATTATCTATGCTGCAAAAACTACGAGTCAACAAAATTTTTTTCTAAAAATACGAGAATAAATATCTTGTAATTTGTAAACCGATATCTCTAGCTGTTTAAAAAATAAAGAGTTGATTCCATCTTTAAACTATTAACTAATAATAAAAGACACTATCAACAAAAATGAAGATCTGTTTAACCGTCACCATTTAAAAATGTACGTTTCTGGTCCGAAGAAAAAAAAGACGAATAAAAAGATGATGATGAATGTGATGATGATGCAAATGATGATTGTACAAACTTCCACAAAAAAAAAGAAACTGTGAGAAAGAAAATTGAAGGCGAAAGATTCAAACTTCGCAAAATCATCTTTCCAAATATGATATTTTTTTGGCAAAGTTTGAAATCTGAATTTCCTGGATTATTTGAATTTTTTACGATACTGTTCAGACAAGATTTTCTTTATTTCTTTTGCTTTTAGCTGGCAGGCAAAAGTAGTCGTTTCTTCCTTTTTGAAGATCGAAATCGTTTGGTTTAAAACTCTCTAACCACCAACCTTTTTAATAAAATGAAAAATCAACGTAACAGAAGAAAAATAGCTGAAATGAACACCCTTAATGATTTGGGGATGTTTTGCAAACGCACCAGTGAGGGATTTACTCAAAATACATGACATATTAAATAAAGAAATGTACAAAAAAAATTTGTAAATAAATCCTCTTCCCCCTGGAGCAAGGCTAGTTTGTGTTTCAACAGGATGATGATGCCAAACATACCTCCAAGATATGTCGTGGATATTTAGAAAGGAATTATTATTACGAGTTGGCCTCTTCGAAGCCTCGACCTGAACTCCATAGAGCTTCTGTTGGAACAACTAGACCGACAAGCAAAAGCCTCTGCTCCAACATCTTCATAGGCACTCTGGTAATAACTAGAAGAAAACTAATAGAGAGTTGTTGTGTGTGAGGGGTAAACCGCTGAGGTAATTTAGTGTACACATCCGAGAAAATAATAGGAAATACTGGAAAATACCAGGTAATACTGGGAAAAAAATTGGAAAAAAGAATTTTTGCTTTTTTATGGCTACGGTTTAGTTAATCATTTATCCCTAGCTTATTAGTGTTTGTGCCACGCTGAAATTTTTACTAAAAACTCTTAGTAAGACATAGATTATATCTACGCCCAACAATTTTGAAAAAGTAGGGATCCTCATAGTGAAAAAAAAAATTTGATTTTTTGATGACTACGATTTAATTAATCATTTATCTCTAGCTTATTAGTGCTTGTGCCACGATGAAATTTTTAGCAAAATGTCTTAGTAGGAAATCGATTGTATCTACGCCCAAAAATTTGGAAAAAGTAGGGGTCCTCATACTTAAAAAAAAAATTTGATTTTTTGATGACTACGATTTAATTAATCATTTATCCCTAGCTTATTAGTGCTTGTGCCACGATGAAATTTTTGTCAGAAGATCTTAGTGGGACATAGATTATATCTACGCCCAAAAATTTTGAAAATGTAGTGGTCCTCATACTTAAAATATTTTTTAAATTTTTTGCTGACTACGATTTAATTAATCATTTATCCCTAGCTTATTAGTGCTTGTGCCACGATGAAATTTTTGTCAGAAGATCTTAGTGGGAGATAGATTATATCTACGCCAAAAAATTTTGAAAAAGTAGCGGTCCTCATACTTAAAAATTTTTTTTGATTTTTTGATGACTACGATTTCATTAATCATTTATCCCTAGCTTATTAGTGCTTGTGCCACGATGACATTTTTGTCTGAAGATCTTAGTGGGACATAGATTATATCTACGCCCAAACATTTTGAAAAAGTAGGGGTCCTCATACTTAAAATTTGTTTTTGATTTTTTGATGACTACGATTTCATTAATCATTTATCCCTAGCTTATTAGTGCTTGTGCCACGATGACATTTTTTTCAGAAGGTCTTAGTAGGACATAGATTGGATCTACGCCCAAAAATTTGGAAAAAGCAGGGGTCCTCATAATTAAAAAATTTTTTAAATTTTTTGATGACTACGATTTAATTAATCATTTATCCCTAGCATATTAATACTTGTGCCACAATAAAATTTTTAGCAAAAGGTCTTAGTAGGATATAAATTGTATATACGCCCAAAAATTTGGAAAAAGTAGGGGTCCTCATACTTAAAATATTTTTTAAATTTTTTGATGACTACGATTTAATTAATCATTTATCCCTAGCATATTAATACTTGTGCCACGATGAAGGTTTTATCAGAAGCTCTTAGTAGGATATAAATTGTATATACGCCCAAAAATTTGGAAAAAGTAGCGGTCCTCATAATTAAATTTTTTTTTTAATTTTTTGATGACTACGATTTAATTAATCATTTATTCCTAGCATATTAATACTTGTGCCACGATGAAGGTTTTATCAGAAGCTCTTAGTAGGATATAAATTGTATCTACGCCCAAAAATTTGGAAAAAGTAAAGGTCCTCACGCTTAAAAAAATTTTGATTTTTTGATGACTACGATTTAATTAATTATTTAGCCCTAGCTTATTAGTGCTTGTGCCACGATGAAATTTCTGTCAGAAGATCTTAGTGGGACAGAGATTATATCTACGCCCAAAAATTTAAAAAAAGTAGGGGTCGTCATACTTAAAATATTTTTTAAATTTTTTGATGACTACGATTTAATTAATCATTTATCCCTAGCTTATTAGTGATTGTGCCACGATGAAACTTTTAGCAAAAGGTCTTAGTAGGACATAGAATGTATCTACGCCCAAAAATTTGGAAAAAGTAGGGGTCCTCATACTTAAAATTTTTTTTTAATTTTTTGATGACTACGATTTAATTAATTATTTATCCCTAGCTTATTAGTGCTTGTGCCACGATGAGATTTTTGTCAGAAGATCTTAGTGGGACATAGATTATATCTACGCCCAAAAATTTTGGAAAAAGTAGGGGTCCTCATACTTGAATTTTTTTTTATTTTTTGATGACTACGATTTCATTAATCATTTATCCCTAGCTTATTAGTGCTTGTGCGCGATGAAATTTTTATCAGAAACTCTTAGTAAGACATAGATTGTATCCACGCCCAAAATTTTGGAAAAAGTAGTGGTCCTCATACTTTAAAAAATTTTGATTTTTTGATGATTACGGTTTAATTAATCATTTATCCCTAGCTGATTAGTGCTTGTGCCACAATGAAATTTTTAGCAAAAGTAGGATATAAATTGTATCTACGCTCAAAAATTTGGAAAAAGTAGGGGTCCTCATACCTAAAAAAATGTTTGATTTTAATACTTAATAAATTCTGTGAAAAACTGACTTAATGAAAATTGAGAAAGAATACAAAATTATGAAGAAAACCTTTCATTAGCAATGCTTAAAAAAAGGAAATAGTGTACAAATTTTTGATCAGCGGTTTGCTGGACTATTGAGCTTTGAATCTTAATTGGTGATACCTTTTTTAAAGACAAAAACGTAAGCAATGTAAAAAGATAATATACAGGATGACCCATTAAAGAAATTCGAGGAAACTCTCACTTCAAACGCGTACCCTGGGACGATTTGGCAACATTACATCAACAATAATTTGTGTAATATTGTTATTGTTTCGATATTATGACAGCTTCGATAATAATATACAATTCTATAAAAACATTTAATACTAAGTTTCTAGTTCTAATCTAAATATCCCCGCAAATTATAATCAAAACCATCTTGACGGAATAGTAAACATGCAATTACTAAACTTCTTGCTATGTGTGCATACGGAAACTCCTTACGTCGATATTAATAATTCAAACGTTTCATTGTTTACACACGCATAGTATTAATCGAACTTGAAACAATGTCTAAACAAATACCTTCAATTATTCATATACAAAAGAGTATTCGAGGGTTTTTCCTGCTTGCGTTGCATGAATTCGTTATTAATTCGTCTGTTTTGTGCATTATTAATAATGCCTATTAGATATATATGAAGTTGACACTAAATAGTAGGTAAAGAAGGTATTAAACATCAATGTCGCAAACTGAAAAAAAATTAATTTATCGGAAATGTAATAAAATTTAGATTGCGAGTTAAAAGGACGTTTCTAAAAGCAATGCAATTAAACAAATTAAATAAGTATTACATAATTGATGAGATATCAGCGTAGGTTCAATCGTTTTAAATTTACAACCTTGCTTAATGTTAGTTTAGATCTATTCGGAGCTATTAAATTCAAGCTAATAAATGGATTTGAAGATTACGATGCAATTACTGCATTCATTGCATGTAGGTATGTAATTGCATTTTATTTGATGCATTATAATTAATTTAAAATTTAATTTATATATATATATAAGGAGGTATGTACTTACATTTGTTTTAAACAGAAAAGTATACGCCGACCAGAATTTGATACCACAGGTAGAGAGGAAACAACAAAATTAAAACTTGAACTATCTTAAATCACAGATACTTTTCAATGAACACAAATTCATTTATCATTTAACTATAGTATATAATTATGTGTAATACCTTATATATTATATTTCTTTAAAGCGGAAATATATTTGAAATGATGCTTTGAATGAAAACAGGTGAAAAAAGACACCGAACACATTAAAATACACGTTGTTACCGATCGGCAATTACTCGCGAAACGATGTTTGGTAGTTTACTCCACAAAAAAAAATTATATATGTATATATAACCTAGTCTATAAAGTGAATCTAGGAACGAGAGTTTATAGCATGGTGTATACGAATAGTACCCGTCACAGGTCACATGACTAAAAAACGCAAGCAAATGTGCACAGACCGGCCGAACGGTTGATTCACTCACGGCCGCTGAAGCGTCGGATAACCACCCGACCGTAAGCGTTCGTTTCGTTCGGTAGTTTTCGGGCTCAATAAAATTCTCTCGACCCTAACGCTTTCCTATTCCTGCGTGGACCTTCGTCTGGTCATGATAATCGCGGAGGTGCATCGCGAAATTTGCGGTTGTCATCGCGATTATGAAAACGGCGATGATGATGTTTATGAACTGTTATTCAGCGTAAATATTTATTAACACATTCATAAATCTTGGCTTATCCATTTTAATTTTCAACTTCAAATGTTTTCAGCTCGTATAATAAGCGAAGATTCCTGAATTTCAGGACGTCGATTTCAATGATAGATGTGTTCATTTATAACATCCATAAGATGTCTTTTAAATATCCAAAAGCAACATTGACTATTATATTAAAGCCTCATAGATACAATCGATGTCTATAGAACTCATTCCAGCTTGAAGTTAACTTGGTAGAATCGTAGAAATATTATATAATAACCTGTAATGATTTTTTTTTGTAAAATGATTAGTTTTCCCAAAAACTGAAGTATCATATTTGATAACTTGGGCCTCTATCAACACCAAATAAAATTCTGAAAGAATTTATTTAAGGAATACTTACAATAAAAAGTAATACAATATGTGATGAATTATTACAGAATTGTTTTCACGGAAAATGGCTGCTCCATTTACAACAAAGACAATGATGAAATAGCAACAGTAGAATTAATCGATAGAATGAACAAAAGGAGAAGAAAATTAAAGTTTTACGTTCTGATCAAGGTGGAGAATTCTGCAATAAGGACTTCCAAGTTATATCGTGGATGTTTAGGAAGGAATTATTATTATTACGAGTTGGCCTCCTCGAAGCCCTGACCTGAATCCCATAGAGCTTCTGTTGGAATAACTAGACCGACAAGTAAAAACCTCTGCTCCAACATCTTCATAGGCACTTTGGCAATAACCAGAAGAAAACTAATAGAGAGTTGTTGTGTGTGAGGGGTAAACCGCTGACGTAATATAGTGTACACATCGAACAAAATAATAGGAAATACTGGAAAATACCAAGTAATACTGGGAAGAAATTTGGAAAAAGTAAGGGTCCTCATAGTTAAAAAAATTTTTGATTTTTTGATGACTACGGTTTAATTACTCCTTTATCCCTAGCTTATTAGTGCTTGTGCCACGATGAAATTTTTGTCAGAAGATCTTAGTGGGACATAGTTTGTATCCACGCCCAAAAATTTGGAAAAAGTAGGGATCCTCACATAAAAAAATTTTTTTGATTTTTTGATGAATACGGTTTAATTAATCATTTGTCCCTAGCTTATTAGTGCTTGTGCCACGATGAAAGTTTTGTCAGAAGCTCTTAGTAGGACATAGACTGCATGTACGCCCAAAAATTTTGAAAAAGTAGGGGTCCTCATACTTAAAATATTTTTTAAATTTTTTGATGACTACGATTTAATTAATCATTTATCTCTAGCTTATTAGTGCTTGTGCCACGATGAAATTTTTGCTAGAAGATCTTAGTGGGACATAGTTTCTATCCACGCCCAAAAATTTGGAAAAAGTAGGGGTCCTCATACTTAAAAAAAATTTTTGATTTTTTAATGACTAGGGTTTAATTAATCATTTGTCCCTAGCTGATTAGTGCTTGTGCCACGATGAAGTTTTTATCAGAAGCTCTTAGTAAGATATAGATTATATTCACGCCCAAAAATTTGGAAAAAATAGGGGTCCTCATACTTAAAAAAAAATTTTGATTTTTTGATGACTACGATTTAATTAATAATTTATCCCTAGTTTATTAGTGCTTGTGCCACGATGAAATTTCTGTCAGAAGATCTTAGTGGGACATAGTTTGTATCCACGCCCAAAAATTTGGAAAAAGTAGGCGTCCTCACATAAAAAAATTTTTTGATTTTTTGATGACTACGATTTAATTAATCATTTATCCCTAGTTTATTAGTGCTTGTGCCACGATGAAATTTCTGTCAGAAGCTCTTAGTAGGATATAGATTATATTCACGCCCAAAAATTTGGAAAAAATAGGGATCCTCATACTTAAAAAAAAAATTTGATTTTTTGATGACTACGGTTTAATTAATCATTTATCCCTAGCTTATTAGTGCTTGTGCCACGATGAAATTTTTGTCAGAAGATCTTAGTGGGACATAGTTTGTATCCACGCCCAAAAATTTGGAAAAAGTAGGGGTCCTCATACTTAAAAAAAAATTTTGATTTTTTGATGACTACGATTTAATTAATCATTTATCCCTAGCTTATTAGTGCTTGTGCCACGATGAAAGTTTTGTCAGAAGCTCTTAATAGGACATGGACTGTATGTACGCCCAAAAATTTGGAAAAAGTAGGGGTCCTCATACTTAAAATATTTTTTAAATTTTTTGATGACTACGATTTAATTAATCATTTATCTCTAGCTTATTAGTGCTTGTGCCACGATGAAATTTTTGTCAGAAGATCTTAGTGGGACATAGTTTGTATCCACGCCCAAAAATTTGGAAAAAGTAGGGGTCCTCACATAAAAAAATTTTTTTGATTTTTTGATGACTACGGTTTAATTAATCATTTATCCCTAGTTTATTAGTGCTTGTGCCACGATGAAGTTTTTATCAGAAGCTCTTAGTAAGATATAGATTATATTCACGCCCAAAAATTTGGAAAAAGTAGGGGTCCTCATACTTAAAAAAAAATTTTGATTTTTTGATGACTAGGGTTTAATTAATCATTTGTCCCTAGCTTATTAGTGCTTGTGCCACAATGAAATTTTTGTCAGAAGATCTTAGTGGGACATAGTTTGTATCCACGCCCAAAAATTTTGAAAAAGTAGGGGTCCTCATACTTAAAAAAAATTTTTGATTTTTTGATGACTAGGGTTTAATTAATCATTTGTCCCTAGCTGATTAGTGCTTGTGCCACGATGAAGTTTTTATCAGAAGCTCTTAGTAGGATATAGATTATATTCACGCCCAAAAATTTGGAAAAAATAGGGATCCTCATACTTAAAAAAAAAAATTTGATTTTTTGATGACTACGGTTTAATTAATCACTTATCCCTAGCTTATTAGTGCTTGTGCCACGATGAAATTTTTGTCAGAAGATCTTAGTGGGACATAGTTTGTATCCACGCCCAAAAATTTGGAAAAAGTAGGGGTCCTCACATAAAAAAAAATTTTGATTTTTTGATGACTACGGTTTAATTAATCATTTATCCCTAGTTTATTAGTGCTTGTGCCACGATGAAATTTTTGTCAGAAGATCTTAGTGGGACATAGTTTGTATCCACGCCCAAAAATTTGGAAAATGTAGGGGGCAGAATCGTACCCCGGTTGAAAAGGCAAAGTGCCTTTTATTTGATGCAAAACTCGAAAAGAAATTTTGGGCAGAGGGCATAAACACGGCAATTTTTTTACGCAACAGGTGTATTACTTTTGGTTTGAATGCCAAGATTCGTTTTGAAATGTGGCATGGTTGAAAACCAGATTTGTCAGGACTCAGAATTTTTGGTAGCACAGCAATGGTGCACATACCAAAAGAGAAGAGATTGAAATTTGACAAAAAATCAACAAAGAATATACTTGTAGGCGATTCGGATAATATCAAGGGTTATAGGGTGTATGACCCTGAAAAAAATGATGTTAGAACTAGCAAAGACATAGTAATTTACGAAAAACAGGAAACTAACATCGTGGATGTGATAATCGGTGAAAATCCCGATCCAGTTTCAGTAGGGGAGGATTTAGAAGATGATTGCAGAGGAGAGGACTGAGAAGATCCATTGGAATCCGAGTCAGAATATGAGTTTTAGCCAAATTGATACATCAAATGAAGATTACACTTACGAAACGCAAATAACAGACAACAGAAAATAGAGGATCAGAAAGGGAACCGAAACCAAAGGAATTTAAGGATTATGTTACCTATATGTGTGTCGAAAATTCAAACATGGGAGATCCACTTACGTTTGGAGAAGCTCGTGGAAATAATCAGAGGAATTAGAGAGCTTTGAAGAAACTGAAGGTTGGAAGACTGGTCGGAAGATTCTACAGCAGCAGTGGTTAAGTGTAAGTGGGTGTTCAAGGAGAAGATTAATTGTGAAGGTGCAGTGAAATATTTGCTAAAATATTCGAAAAGTTCGAATTTTTGTCTGAGTATAATCAGTTTATAATTATAATAAGAATTCTAATTCTTTTTGTCGTCAGGAACCAAGTTGATCAAAGGCTAATCGTCAGATGGGTCAAAGCAAGGCTCAGCTTCAATATCATCGATACCAATGACATCGTCCAGCAATTTTTCAGCGTCGTCATCTTCATTCATCAATATCCGAATCATCTAGGTTTGTATTTAATGACTACTTTCAGCACGTAAAAATGTGGTCTCCAATTTGACAGATAGCCGTCAATAATGATTGTACCCTCGACTACAGTTGAATTAGTAATTATCTACCGATTTAAAAAACAAGAGGTCCTTTGTAAGGGATGATCTTGCTCCTGTTATACTAAAAGATGCTGAACTACTGACTTATTTAGTGAATTTATCTTTTATTCAGAGTACGTTTCCAAATGCTGTAAAAATTCCTGCTCTTAACTTATATTTAAATGATACAGTGCAATTCTTATCCGAGATTTACGTAACCATGAACGATGTAGATGACATATCAATTCTTGTTGGCAATGACGATGATACGAAGAGACTGGCTGGCTAAGTCTTGAGAAAACAAAATATCTGGTATTTCATACTAGAAAAACTAATACCATGTCATTGCAACTTGATGGGCAAATCCTTACCAATTGTGAATCGACAAAGTTTCTGGGAGGAAGTAGAATATCGTATGAGATATGGAATTCCACTTTGGAAATCATCTGTGAGTGCTAGCAATGTTTTTACTACACAGAAAGCGGTGCATTGCATAGATTAATCCTTCCATTTCGATATAGGTATTTCTTTAAACAGCCGTGTCGTGTTAACAGACTCACCATTGTTCTAAGCTGTACTCGGTTGAAAGCCACCATATCTTCAGTGAATTGCCTTAATGGCTGTCCCATAATTCATTTACTGTGTGTCCACCCTCGTCAACGTTGTTCCAATGTACCTGGTGTGTTTTTGCGATCCACTCAGTCACTGCACTGTATATTGCAGTCTTAGTTATCGCCAACCCCGATTCAGTTCCAGAATCCTTTCTTGCCAGCTTGTTTACTATTACGTTGTCTGGTATACCCTTATACCTCGATACCCACACCAAAGTAATTTTGTTGAATTTGGTCAGGGTTGTTAGGTTTTCCAGGCAGTCCCAAGCTAGTTTCGAGATTATCTGATGGGATGCTGCAGTGATTAGTCGGCTACTTTCAAATTACACATTAAGAAACAGCTGCAACTAATATACCACAACACAAAGAAGATTCAATTAAGGATGGGATGGGCCATCGATATATTCTACTGTTTAGTACAACGCCTCAGATACAACTTGATCAAAGGCAACATCGATACTTAACATGACTGGCAAATCGAGTATCAAAACCTGCAAACTCCAGATACTATCCCATTAGTGTGTGATTTTGTTGTGTTTGGCCAGGCTTCTTCGGTTTTCCAGGCAATCTCAAGCTAGTTTCAAGACTATCTAATAGGAAGTTAATGTCTTTAGGGCTGCCTGGCTATCCTATAGGATATGAATCATATGGCCCTAAGGCTGTTTTTTTTCAAGTGCCTTTCGGGCACAAATCTAGATTCTACGATATATACCTTCTTCAGAGCTTGTGATTCGTTTTGAACCATCATATCATCGTTCTGGCATCTACAAGCCTTGATTTTAAACTAATACGTACCGCAATTCTTCTTCTTTTTTTAAGTCATATATCGGTATTGATGAAAAAATTATATCTTTGTTGTTTTACTATTCCACCTAAATTTTCATAAGACGATGTCGCTCTGCCAGCCCTTTGTATCAAGAATGCTAAGGCAATAGAGCCCGTTCAATCTACACTGTCCAATTTTTGAATTGGTACACTTAGAGAGAGAGAGAGAGGCAGAAAAAAACAACCTCCTTGGGCGTTAAGCACGACTTCCTATATGATCAGGGTCTGTGTTTCGGAATGCAAACAAATGCCTATCGAATGACATTTGCGACTCCATTGTTGTTTGTTATATAAGACTAAGTTTTAATCCAGAGTGATTCACTGAATTTTAGAGATGCCATTAAGGCGTTTAAGTATTAAAGGGATGAGCCAAGCTATGGGAATGCTTATGACTAGGGCATCGCTAAGAACTGTTGCTACGTATTTCAATGTGAGTTTGAATGCGTTTTAATGATACTGGATCTGTCCTATATAGACAAGGTTGAGGACGAAATCGCAGTACAACAATCAGGGAGGACCGTTTCATTACGGTTCAGTCTCGAAGAAAGAGATTTTCTACTACAAGAACACTCCAAATTCAGTTATTGAATGCAACAGTGGTACTCAAGTATCCACTCAAACAGTAAGAAGAAGGCTCCATGCGGCAAATTTAAGGTCTAGATCTTCTAAAAAAATGTCCATTATTGACCAGAGCCTACAAAAGAAAAAGGCTAGATTGGGCACATCAACATGCACATTCGAGTGTTGAAGATTGGGGTATTTTTGGAATACGACTTGTTGTGTAAAAGAACCCGGTTTAAAAAAAATGTAAATGTCAAATGTCATTTTTTTCAGAAAAATACATGACCTTCAAACTTCTATCTCCAGAAGCCAAATAAAAGCAAGCAGCAATGACTAATATTTTTTTCTTAACTTTAGTCTTTAGAGAACTTCTGAAGAAGCTGACAGTATGATTAGCAAAACGTCAAGTTTTATTACAAGAAGTTTGCTTATCAAGCCGGAAAATCTACGGAGTCTGTCTTACAGATTTTGGTCAATAAGATTGAAGAGACATTCCTGAATTGAACCTGACATCATTAGATGGCAGGCTCTATCTTCAACCATTGGAGACACTACTAAAAAGTCGTAGATACGAAGGGCTGCCACCAGAGAGGGGTACCTTCATCTTCACTGTAGTTACTGGTTGTAGACAAAACTCCCTAGTAGGCTAACAAACCTTGGATTTGAGGTACAAGGCTATGCCGATGATTTCTTAGTAATTACAGTAAGGGACAAGCATGACGGTTTAATATCAACCCGCATGCAGAATGTCCTCCATTAAAAAAAAAACCTGAACATTAATCCACACAAAATAGCCACAGCACTTATCATTCACAAACCTAGTGGCTCCAAGACTATGAGAAATGCTCCTCTAATGAAGTGAAATAGGGTAAGAGGGGCAGTCGTTAGATCATCAATATATTTATTACAGAATGCCTAAAACAATAGAAAAAGAGAAATATGAAGAAGAAATATGAAGAGAAAATAGAAAGAATGTGAGCTTTCAAATGCTAGCGAAGACATCGAAAGAGGGGTTCCAGTTAGAACAGTCTGCCGAAAATATCTCAATATCTCAAAGTCCATACTTCAGTTTAGATCTTCCAATAAGTTTGTTGAGGTATTCTTTGGACCACCTCCAATTCTCAACACCACCGAAGACAAAGACTTGGCAAAATAGATAATAGATTGCCAGAAAAGGGGATTTCCTCGTCGTAAAGAAGATGTCCAAGTCTCAGTTAAGCAATTCGTTGACGCTAGTGCATGTGATGATTAATATAAAGCATTTTTAAGAGACATCCTGAATTGGCTGAAAGAAAATCTAAAGCTATAACATCATCCAAGATAAGTGAATCAGACATCAGAAAATGGTTTCAAGGTATTAATTGTTACCTGAAAGAAAAATGTTACGACACATTCTCCATTCTCCTAAACGTAGTTTCAATGGAGATAAGACAAGTTTTCAGCTATGCCCCAAAAAAAAAAAAGGTTCTTGCACCCAAACTTGATGAAACTGAAACGAGCGCGGTATTAAATAACAAGAATGATAAGGAAATAAAGATAGAGATAGTAGAGGTGAAAGATGTTGACATTTTTAATACAGATGTCTTGAATAATACCGCTAAAAATAGTGAGAAATTGAAAGATACAGAATTAGATGAGAAGCAAAACGCTTGATATATTCTCTCTGAAAATCAAAACGTAAGTTTTTGCAATACAAATGTGGGAATAAAGGAAAATATAGGCATTGCCAGTTTACCCATATTAGTAGAGATAGATGGAATTATAAAAAACACATACTTCAGAAAATTCTTTATCGGGGAACACCTATTTTATTATGACTCACCAGAACCGAAAGGGACAAAAAATACAGAAAGAATGCTACATATTATTAGTTCTAGTCCCTCGAAAGAGATAAAGGATAGGAAAGAAGCGGAAAAGCAAAAGAAATTAGTAGAAAAACAGAAAAGAAGCAGTAGAAAAAATTTAGAACAGAACAGGAAATTCTCGATAAAAAAAGTCAACAAGAAATAAGACTGCCAACCTTCCTTGATAATGCTAAACCTGAAAGCTTCATTTTCTTGCTATATACATATATTGTCTTATTACTTTTCTAATGTTCATTGAATACCTAAATGTTTTCTATGAGAACTATTCTGACGAAACTCTAGATCAGTGCCTGAGAGAAGTTTTGGATGGACAAATTAGTGCAACAGCTGCTGTAAAAAACTACAGAATTTCAAAGGGTACAATAATCAATAAAATACATGGACAAAAGGGGTTAAAAACTGGTGGGCAGACTGCATTATCTTCCAGTGAAGAGCTCGCGTTTGTAAATAATTTAATTACTTGTGCAGAATGGGGCTTCCCCCTAACCAAACATGACTTAAGGTTGCTCGTAAAACACTACTTGGACAGGGAGGGAAAAGTTGTTAAACAATTCAAAAACAATTTCCCTTTCACATAGACTGGCGAATAATATTAAACGTTCAAGAGCTGCGGTTGATCGAAGCATGCTAGGCGCTTTTCACGATGAACTTTCTCGTTCACTTGAAGGTATTCGCCCAGACGCAATATTCAACTATGATGAGAGCAATTTGTCCGATGACCCTGGGAAAAAGTTGATGATATTTAAGAGAGGTGTCAAATATCGTGATAATGTAGTTAATTTTTCTAAGAGTGTTATGTGTTTCTGCCTCTGGGATATGTTTGCCACCTTATGTGGTTTACAAAGCTGCTCATATTTGGGACACATGGAGAATCGGTGGGCCGAAACGCAAACCATTCTGTACAGATAAATGCTGTTCGAGAGGCTCTCGCTATAACCGTTCAAACCATGGATGGTTCGATGCAGTGTGCTTCGTTGACTGGTTTAAGATGTGCTTTCTTCCACATGCAATAAAAATTCCAGGACCGAAGGAACTATTGGGCGACAATCTATCCTCACACTTTACAACTGAGGTGTTGAATCTCTGTGAGACACATAATATTCGATTCATTTGCCTTCCACCCAACGCAACACACCTTTGCCAGCCACTCGACGTAAGATTTTTTTTACCTATGAAAACAACTTGGCGGAATATACTACAGGATTGGAAACGCGTGAATCAGTTGATAAGTCCATATTTCCACGCCTATTGAAACAGTTATTTGACGATATGGCCTCTACAATGACCCAGAATGCTCAAAATGGGTTTAGAGCAACCGGTATTTATCCGCTGTCGAAACAAAAATTGCTCAATAAAGTGCCTACAAATACTATGATAGAAGAAGGAAACGATATCGGAAATAGCAGCTGTGTTAGTGAAACCTTTCTTCAATATTTTCAAGAACAAAGGAATCCGAACAAGAGAATTATCGTCAGCCAAACTAGGAAGAAGTTAAATATTGTCCCTGGGCGCTCAGTAGCAGTAGACGATTCTCCAGCAAAAAATGAAGACGAAGAGAATAACGCGACTTCAATAACTGCAATTAAGGCGGTTAAACGTAAAATAATGCAAGAAACCAGTTCAGATTCAGAAGTAGATGAACAAGCTGATGATGAATGCAATGCTTTTGAAGAAGAAACATTTCGAGATTCATCTACTGAAGAGATTGCAGTCGAGTCATGGGTCTTGGTAAAATACGAAACCAAAAAAAGTTGCAAACATTTTATAGGGCAAGTATTGTCACTTTCTAAAGAAGGATTGCACATAAAGTTTCTGAAGAAAACTGTTGGAGAGAAGTTTGTGTGGCCTGAAGTGGAGGATACAAATATCATTGGGTACAATTGTGTTGTAAAAATACTTCCTACCCCCAAGATTGAGCGACGTGGGCATTATATTTTTCCTAGCAGTGCTGTAATAAACACTTACGTGCATTAAATAAGTTGATTTTCATTTGTATTACATTTATTTCTGTACAATCATTTACTATTTTATTTCTGTCTAAGTATTTATTCTTCCATTTTTCAGCATGTATAACTTTTTCTATATCTTTTATCAGCAAAAAAACTATTTATTATACAATAAACGGTGGTCATTCTTACCTCTATAGGCATTAAAAAATAATTTTCTAGCGCTTTAAGTACGCGATCATTCTCTCCCCAAATGTAGGGGTGAGATTGACCGAAGGGTTTTAATTTGTTTATCTTTGGAAATAAAGAAAAAGTAATGTTTCAATAATGCGAAAAGCTACACTGAATATAGACTCATTCATATTAGCATTTTTTCTATTAAAACATTTGAAATTCGTTATTTAAATTTTATTCTTTTAATTCTTCGCCCTAAAAATGTTTCCCAGAACCCTATACTATCAATTAAGCAAGAAGGTGTTGCTCAAAAAGTAGTAAATTGTTATTGATATATGTTCTTCTAAGTGTGCCAGTTCAAAAGTTAAGTTGTTGTGTCTACCATATTTACAATCCTTTTGCTTTCTGGTTTGACGAGGAAAACTTGTAATTATAGTCTTGGGATCATTTTCCACGAATTTTTCTTCTTCCCAAAACAGTGGGTTTCGACACCACCTTCAAAATAAGTTTTGCCTTGCTAAAATGTGCCACCTCTGTTTCCAACCAACAAGGCAAGGTAAGGTTATGTTTCCATAAATAGAAGTCATGTAATATTTGTTTATAATTACCAAATAAAACATATATTATTGTATTATAGTATTGTAAAAAATTAATTCATTCTAAAGTATAAATTTACATACCTAAACACAATGAATTAATTTAACTGTAGGCAAATAAATTTTATTGAAAGTAAATATTCATTAAAGAACTAAAATAAAAAACAAAAAACGAAAACAAGCATTTTGTATTAAAGGTAAAATGCATACGTATAATTATGGATTAATTAAGAAATATTATTTAATTCAAATGCAAGGACTAAATTCTTTTTATAAATCGTGAAACGATGTTGACCGTGACTCACAATTTATTTTCAGTAAATATGTTATAATAAACATCAGGTCAATGAAACTTCTTGTTAAATCGCAATGGCTATATAAAGGGAATAACCGAATCACACGCGAATTAAACAAAGGTCATATGAATCGTTATTTTATCTTTTGCAGAAAAAGAAAAAACCCAAATATAAAAATAAACCTGTCTGTTTAATGCAATTAAAGCAGATAAAGTTAGGATAGAAAGTTTAAACAGGTGATTACAATTATTACTGAAATTCGGGACAAGTTCAACAAGTCTATATCTACTAAGAAAGTAATATTTGTAATTGGATGTGTTTATGGTTAAACTTGCAAAATATGAATTAATATATAATCTTAATCTACGAGGACCACTAGAAAAAACATCTACCTAGCCATGATAAGAACAATTGATGGACTTAAGCCTAAGTTGTCAATTAGTGACGAGTATTTTAATTCTCATCATCATATTACGTAACAAAATTTTGATCTAAACAGTTTCGTTGGTGACGTGAATCCATTGAGGAGAAGTGGTGAACCCAAAACGACAATAAATACGGAAATGACTCATAAAGTTGGCCATTAATATGACATTTTAAGCCACAAATTGTGACAGGCGACGAGACTTGGGTGCATCATTGGTATCCGGAAACAAAATTAGAATCAGTGCAATGGGTGCACCACCAAAAAAAAAATATCAAGGACTCAACCATATGCTGGAAAATTTATGAGCAACAGTTTTCTGAGACACTGAGGGTATCCTTCTCATCGAATATATGCCCAAAGAACTTAATTAAGAAGCACTTTTATTAATAAGAAACTTTTAACTCTGATGAGCGTTGAGTGAGAGGTAGATTTCTTTTTTGATGACCCTCGTATACCACGGGGTGGTATAATAGAAAGTAGGTCAATCCTTTAACCATATATTCTGTAGATTAAAATAATGAGAGGTTCCTTGTATTATTTTATATTTAAAAGCTTCTTTTTCTAATATACAGGGTGTCAAAGTTAACTTTTTAAAAAGTTTTTTTTTAATTTTCATGCAGATTCTCTTCTTATCTAAGCACACCTTTGGTATTATTTCTAACAAAGCAATTCAAAGAACTAATAGAGAAACTAAAGGGTGTGGTACCATTTTTTAACCTCTATTTCTTGTAGTAAATTGGTGATGCATTTTGTTCTAGTTTGCAGTGGCGACAACACTGAAAAATGAAATACTGAATTTTCCTTTTTAAACGTCTAAGCTTTCTATTATACTTCTTCAGAGATGCTTAACAATTTAAGTTTAAGGAGGATACTAGATTTGGACACCACTGTTGGGCTAATCATCTTGGTTGATCTTCAAAATCAAAATCAAATTCTGAAAATAATCGTCTTAAGAAAAGATGGTGTTACCTTAAAGAACAGGAAGTTCAGCTTCCATTTTGCAATAGAATTGTAATTTCTATTACAGTCATCATGGTTCACATCAAAAATTGCTTGCAAGAAGTAATCTTGTCAAACAATATAGCTTCAGATGCCATCTGAGGCTGTACTTGCCACCGTTATTTCAAAATGAATGCCGCCCTGTAATTGAGTGCAATGAAGAAAGATGAAACGTTAGAAAGAGACCACGTTTTTTTGACCTTTTCTGTCTCATCAGAGACACTAAATTGCTAAACGATCGAGACATCTAGCAGGATCTCGATGGAATGAGTTTAAAATTAGCCCATTTTCGGAGGTTTTATGCAATATACTTTGGGAGAGAAACTACGATGAAGTTAAGTCTGGCATTTGGAAGAACGCTGATGAGACTGAAAAGGTCGAAACCACGTAATCGGTTTCTAACGCTAAAAAGGATTTATCCCAAACAAATCCAAACCGCCAAAGGTAGAAATTTTAAATTTGGGCAAGGTGAAGGAATTTTTCGAATGATGGTGGTGGCAAATTTGTATGGAAAATACAATTTTTATGGACAAATTTTCAAATTTTTTGGCCAAATATATTGATTGAAGGATAAACGAGTTATTCTGGATGCCAATACGTCAGAGAATCGATTCAACAACCGACCATGTCACCTGCTAAAAATGCTATAATTTTCCTTCAATTTTTGGGAAGGAACTAGCAAATATATTGTCGTTTGATCTCATTCAGGAAGCGGTTTTCATTTAAAAGTCTTCCAACTTCTATTTCCGCATAGAAATCGGTTGAATAGGTCTGTGTGACAGCAAGAGCATCAAAGGTGCTCACTATTGACTAAATTTCCTTAATTACTGCAAGATGCAGCCAGAATTGAAGAAAAATACTGGATCTCACGTGAGGAAATATTATCAAAATTCCATGAAAAAAAGTTTTAAAGCTTAGTGTTAAACATGTTTTGGATAGAAATCTTCGAAAAGATCTACAACATTTTAGGATAAATTGCCTGGGGATGTACGGTTCAAACTTGTTTCAGATGTCATCTGATTACATCTCAACAGAAGAACATCAGAGGTAGTCATAAGTACAGATGATGAAAAATCAGGAGCATATTAAAAGGAGGATACTAGATTTGGACACCATTGTTGTGCTAAACATCTTGGTTGTTCTTCAAAATCAGTTTGAAAATTCCGAAAATAATCGTCTTGAGAAAAGATGGTGTTACCTTAAAGGGCAGCAAGTTCAGCTTCAATTTTGCAATAGAATTGTAGTTTTTATTACAGTCATCATGGTTCACATCAAAAATTGGTTGCAAGAAGTAATCTTGTCAAACAATACAGCTTCAGACGCCATCTGAGGCTGTACTTGCCACCGTTATTTCAAAATTAATACGCTTGTAGATAAAATTAGGAAACAGGAAACCGACAACAGGTGGAACTAGAACAAGCTCGTAAAGGCCACATCCCAATTCTTGGACTTACCACCTATCATCTTGGTGTCATACTATATCTAACACCAAAATCTTTTGAAGTTGTTTCAACAAGCAGAAGAGTGTGAAGTGTTGGAAGAGTACTCTGACAAACATAATCAAATTAGTCTGAGCTTCTGGGCATTCTAGTACAGAAGAAATTTGATTGATCAGATGATGCAATTGGTATCCTTTATGGGAACCATCATTAACGTACAAGGAGGATTTGTTTTGAAAATATTCAAAGGTCGGTTCGATCATCAAAACAGTATGAGTCATAAAATGATTTTAAAATGTTCTTAATTAAAATTGAATTGCAAGGATGACAGGATTTCAAGTGATTACATCCCAATTGTTGTTGACAAGTTCATATTTAATTTAATTTGATTTAATGAAAACCTTGCGGACAACACAAGACACTTTCATATAAACATCTCTCTTATCAAGGTTTCTGAGATCAAAACATACTGGGGGAGTACCTGTATATATCTCTGGTACCTTGCACGTTTAATTTTACATTAAGTTTGATTTTTTTTAATGCATCATCAATGCTTGTTGATGACATCACGGAGGAAATTATAAATTTAAGTTAGGTAGAGAAAAGGGGACTCACCATAGAAACAAAACAAATCCTCCAGTGGATCGTTTCACAGACACTTCACTAACAAGAGCACCTAAACACCCGATATCGAAGAGCATGTTTCTTTGGTTATAGATGGACTGGAAATAGTTACGGTGATTCGAGTTCGAATAACGCGAAGAACACTTTCTCTATACCACGGTGGGTTGTTTACGGCATATAGTATACAGTGGAAGATACTCCTCGAATACAAAATAATCGTATGCAGAGTGTTGGTTGGTCGGTTGATGGTAAAAATAGGTCGTGACAATTGCACGATAAGAATTCTTTAAATGCTTATGTAACCAGGTTCAACGTAGAACAATACTTTGATGGTCGATAGATTTTTCTTTCTTGGTTTTAATCATGTGTAATAGAGGTCATCGTCGTTAAACGCAATAACATTCTTTGCGGCAAAAATTTCGTGCATGACCTTAAACTAAATAATACGAGTACCTAGTTTCTTAATATTATAATTTAATATTTTCTATTTTTGCTGTAGCATCCTCTATTCATATCTAAGATGGATATTATCGATAATCGGAGGAAATCTTTGGTGTATTAAGGAGTTTATCCTCCCAAAAAAAATTGCTACTAGTGATAAAGATGAAGCTTATAAACGAGATTAGATAATAATTAATAGGATTCTCCGACTGTTTCAAGTATAAACAATATTTTGAACAACTGTCTGACATTAACGAGTTAATGGACAGACAATGATAATTTGTTAATTACCAACTTCAACAAGCACTGATTTAAATTACTTAAAGTTGTTAATTAAGTTTAGAATGTTTTATATGCCTGTGGACACAAAACTGTTACCTCTATGACATGTAATTGTAGGGTCCGGCAACGAAGCGGGGAGGAAGTCCTTATTTGAAAGTTTGTCAAATATTTAGTCGTCGGATATTCTTCCGCACCATCAAGTGCACGTTTTAAAAATATTTTGTTTTATACAGGGTGTTCCAGATGGCAATGCCAAACTAAAGTTGCATTTTTTTAATGGAACACCCTGTATATTAATAGAGAAAATGATCCATAAATAGGCTATAACAAGAAGAAACTCCATTTAGCATGAGAAACAATTGATTTTCACTCAGCGGTGAAAGGTAACATTAATTTAATATAAAGTAGAGGTGTCAGTTTTTAGCTTGTATACTAATAACCAAGTTGTACAAAATTTCGTTTTGAAATTGTTATAATGACTAATTTTAGAAGTTACTCAACAAACGCAAGTTCCTTTGTTCAATTGATTACCTTTGAAATTTATTACATTTCTCCCATACAGAACATTTAGAGCGACTGGATTTATTCTAGGAATATAAAACAGGAATAGCACGCTCGCCAATGCGTTAATTCCGTAGGAAATGTTTGAAGAAAGCCAGTTCGCTTTGTTTATTGATTACCGATTTATTTGTTTCTCCTTTCTTTACGTGGATTTATTTTAGGAATATCAGGATGTGTGCTTTTTATTGTTTGAAGAAACAAACTGTATATGGTTTTGGGTCATACCTTGGTGTTAGACTATTAGCTTTAGGTATTTTACAAAGCACTCTGTCGCCTATTTGAAAATTGTTTGGCCTGGTTTTTCTTTTGCTGTCGGCATGCGCTTTGTGTTTTAGACGTTGTTCTTTGTCCTTTGTAGGTGCATCTCGTTCTTGATTTTTTTCACATGATGGAAGAAAACTGTTTATTTCTCGCATGAACACTAATTTGAAAGGCGATTCTTTTGTGGTGGAATGTGGTGTACTTCGATAGTTTAAAAGAAATTGTTGAAGTTGAGAGTCAAATTGGTTTTTATCTATTTGAGAACAAATCAAGGACTTTTTGAGAGTTTTTACAAACCTTTCTGTTATACCATTGGCTTTGCGTTATTCGCTTGTGTTCAACACCATATGCTTCAAAAAATTGATTAATTGCATTCCCATTGAAGGGCGGTCCATTATCAGATAACACCATCTTTGCAATACCCATCAAGGCAAATGTTTTTTCTAAAATTGGTTGTATTTGTCCAAAACTAGTGGTGTCCACAATTTCGGCAATTGGGAATCTGGAATATTCATCAATTATTATGAATATGTATTTTCCATTTCCATTATTTATTTTAAATACATCAATAATTACATTTATACTACTTCATTATTATTGATCAAGATCAAAGAATATCAACAAAAACAACGAGTAGAGAAAAGTAGCATATTTTCGGAAAGGTTCCTAATTTCGGATAGTACTGTTTTTTAGGAAGCATCTATATTCATGTTTTGAAACTAAATCTAATCTATTCAAAAATGAAACTTCTAACGTTCAGTGTACATTTTCTGTTTTTACTATACACGATTATAATATGGCAGCATCACGAAATCTTGTTTAGCGTGTGGTTGAGTTTTTTACAGTTTCTTGAACTAACCAATCAAACACCGTCTCTACTTCAGAAAGGGATGGAGATACTGATACCACATCTCACAAAAATCTTCAAAGCTTGCATAGCCTGGGGATGGGTTCCAAAGGCATGGCAAAAGATCAGGGTAGTGTAAGGTGGGTAAGATATCTGATCAAACGTCAAAGTCATACAGACCGATAAGGCTGTCCTCCTTCTTACTCAAAACTCTTGAAAGGTTGGTGGACAGGCACATAATAGACACCGCGTTGAGAGAACAGCCACTCAGTGACAGATAGTACGCCTACCAAGCAGGAAAATCTACAGAGGCAGCTTTAGATGACCTCAACAGGCTAATTTCAAAATCTATACAAGACAAAGAGATAGCCCTAGTGACTTTCCTGGATATAGAGGGGGCATTTAATAATGCCAAAACAAACTCAATTATTGAGACTTCAAGGAGAAAAGGAGTTACACCGAAGCTTCTGCAGTGGATAAGAGCCAGCCTGGAAAGGAGGATAATTACATCCACAATTGGCGAGGCTACCATCAAGGCGAAGGCGGGAGGAGGCTGCCCGCTTTCTGTGGGCCACTCTCGTTGACGACCTAATCCGAAAACTGACTAGAAAGGGCTTCTATTGCCTGGGATACGCTGACGACGTAACAATAGTCGTTAGAGGGCGATTTCCAAAAGTTCTGATGGTGCAGATGCAAAGAGCTCTAAACACGGTAGACAGCTGGTATAAACAAGAGCCACTAGTTGTCAATGTTCAAAAAACACAAGTTATCACGTTCATAAGAAAAAGATCGCTAAAGGGTCTGCGACCACCAGTAATAGGTGGGGAAAGACACGAAATACCTGGGGGTATGGCTTGATCAAAGGCTCACGTGGAATACGCACATCCAAAAAACAACCAACAAAGCTACTATTGCCTTGGGCAGGTGCAGGAGGTTATGTGCTGACTCAAAGCTGGTTTGGGACTGCGTAAGAGCCCTAAATGAGGTGGGCACCCTAAGGAAAATAACTTTGGCCTGGGTCGCCAGCGACACGAGCGTGAAGGGAAATGAGGCGGCAGACAAGCTGGCCAGACGAGGTGCGTCAAGGCCTTTCATAGGAGCGGCCCCTTCCTTCGGCATTACCAAATCACAAATTAAAAGGTCCATCTATGAATGGTCACAAAATAAGTCCAAGGAATGGTGGAAAAGATCACCAGGACAAAGACAGGTTAAGGAGTTCCTAAAGGAGCAGAGGCCTAAGTTTACTGAAGACGTACTGAGTAAAGACAGGAAGACTGTCAAAATGATAGGTCAAGATGATCGGTCATTGCAGACTGAATAGGCATATGTTTAACATAGGTCTGCAGATTCTGCCAAGAGGAAAAAGAAACCCCAGTTCATGTTTTGTGCCACTGTGACGGCCTAGCGAGGACAAAGTTTCTAGCAATGGGCG
Source organism: Holotrichia oblita (assembly GCA_023690525.1). NCBI lineage: Eukaryota > Metazoa > Arthropoda > Insecta > Coleoptera > Scarabaeidae > Holotrichia > Holotrichia oblita. The sequence continues at coordinate 9,961,248 of CM043019.1, read as the reverse complement.
TAGAGAACCTCATGGTGGTTGTTCTTTGTGATAGTCATGGTGTAGTTATTTTAACCGATTATCTTCAAACAGGAAGAACTATTACAGGAGAATACTACGCATCATTACTCGACAAGCTAAAAGAAGAAGTTGCTGAAAAGCGGTCACATTTGCAGGAAAAAAAAAGTTTCATCGTCTCACACTTCAGCGTTTGCCATAGTGGAAATCCACGAATTATCGTTTGAACTGCTTAACCACCCTCCTTATTTACCAGATCTAGCACCAAGCGACTTCTGTTTGTTCCCTGATCTAAAAATTGCGCTCGGAGGATAAAAATTTTCTTCAAACGAGGAGGCTATCAACTTCGTAAACGGTTATTTTGCAGAGAAAGACGTCGAGTACTATTTGGAGGGGTTGAGGAGATGGGAGCATCGCTACTCTATTGTCTTTCTTAGGTCGGAAACTTGTCAGACTACTCTCCTATTAACTCGTATTACCAGCGTGTGTGTTTAGATCTGTAATGGTGGAGCTGAAGGGTCAGCTCCACTTTTTTTTTGTAAAAAACACTTTGGCATGCTGCATCGTTTGGTATAAGAAACAGCCAGCTTCATGACTTATAATAGGAAGTACAACTATATACGGAGTTGCCCGAAGAGTTATTTGGGTCAAAACTAACAAGAGCTAACAAGAAATCGGATGAAACCCTTGCTCAGATCGACGAACACATTAAGAGTTTTCCAAGACGGAGTTCACACTACAGCCGGAGCGATAATAAAAACAGATATTATTTGTCTTTTGAATTGAATATGACAAAAATCTTGCTAAATATAAACTAGAGCAGCATAAGCTTTACGAAGATGGAGGAAAAATAAATCCAAAAGTTTCCCATGATTTTTACTGTCGACATTTTAACTTTCTAACTAAAATATAAGTTTCGGACAGCTCAGATCAGATACCTGCGAAAAATGTGACAAGTTAGAGAATAGAATTGTAGCCGAAAAGGACCTAGAAGCAACGACCAAATTACAGCAGGAAAAATCTCTCAATTTGGCAAAAGCAGAAACATTTTAGAACTCGCTAAAAGAAAAATCCGCCCAGGCCAAAATTGGAAAAGCGGTTGAAGTCCTATGCTTACCACACATTCCTTCCGAAGATGTATTTTACGAGAGCCAGTTATGGGTCTACATCTTTTGTGTTCATTCAACAAAAACAGGTGAAAGCCTGGTCAAAACTAATTCTAAGAAATTCGCCTAAAAAAAACTGTAATAAACAATATAGTCTGTTCATGATAGTTTGTTCTGGAGAACCACAATATACAATTTTGTGTCACGAAATGAAGCAGCTGCTCAAAAAAAAAATGGCGTTGAGTTTGCATTCAGGAAAATCCAGAGAACTCCACAAGAAAACCTAGAGCTTGACTAGTTTTAATAAATTATAGAACACACAATTTCTCAAGATTGCTGCAAGCTTTGAAATCATATTTGAATTGTCTGTTGTAGGATTTAGAAAAGCAACGATAATGAACCAGGTACGGAGGAGAGGTGGAGTCCCATCTCTCCTCCAAGGTTGGACAAAAATCCCTTAGCCCTTTAATCTCTGATCTCTTCAAACTGAGGGTGTGTGGATTTTGAATAATTTTTATAAGAAAACTCTCATTGATGGTGGACGATCAGGATTAAGACCAGCCAGCTCACTCACAAAGGAATTCTTGGATTTGTCAATCCTTTCCATTGTCTTAGATGTTAACTGAATCAAAAAATTCTTTATGGATGTGATTTTTCGAGACGTTTCACATGTGTTTTTGACATACTCGATAATGACAATGAGCCATATGTTATTAACGGTCTCAGAAATGGAAAAGTGGATCCCTCCCGGATTTGGTGAGCTTGATGAGGTCAAGGAGAAGCCAGGTACATCTGGTAAGCTGACAATTCTCTACCTATAGGCATAGCAAGGAATAATGAAACAACTCCTTCAAAAAATGGAAAACTTGACAATTACCTCAGAAAATATTTAAATCTGAAAGATATTGATGTGGTTTGAAAGATGAGATGGGAGATCTATTTGCGTAGTTGGCGCTAATATCAAATTCCCAAAGAAACTTGTTAATATTTATAACAAACTATGCTAATTTTTCGCCAATTTGGTGTTAATTAAGTTAGCCAATCAAGGTTGTAATTTTAACAACAATAACATGTATAATGTGGTACATTATTATGACATGATACATTATCGAATTTAGAAACCAAAATAACGAGTGACACTGAAAGTATTAAATCAAACCCATCCTACAATATTCGCAAAATAAACTTTTTCCATTTTGATCCCCAAGGCAATCGATTGTGTGTAGTTTTAACGTTCGATGCCGCACGAATTATAATTCTTTCCAGTAATAATGTGTCAATATGTAAATACATCGTGTTTGGGCAATTGTATTTACGCGTAGGTACTTGACAAGAATGTTATTACATTACTGTTCATCTATTATTACTAAATAGTAATGGCAAAACGCGCATAAGAATAATATTAAAAGTAATAGCTATTAACTTAGCTAAAGACTAACTAGGACAACGATACCACTCTTTTTAATTTCACCTATTTCGTTAATTATTCAAAATTAGGATTAAATTTGTTCTGGTTTTACCTAAAATTACACTTCTACATTATCTCTACTTGCACGAAAATAGAAATGTAAACACAAACATTTTTGTTATCTTAGATCTCGATTGAAATGTCATTAATTTTAAATTACTCAACGTGCAGGTAATCACTTGGAATTCCAGAGAATTAGTGTACATATCTAAGTATGATGATAAGTCTAAATGTGATATTTTCCTTTTTTAAATTGAAGTGTGTGTCATGTCAGATTATTTATAAAATATTGATTAGGATATTTCAATATCTTTTTTAACACGTCATTACTTGGCGATTCGAAGTCTGCGACCAACAAGGACGTTAAATTGACGTCAATTTGACACACCCTCGATGTCGATTGGGTTACCAAGTTAATCAGATAGTGTTGCAAAATTAAAGTATGACGACTATCGTTACTGACTAAAGTGACCCCCTGCAATGTGATCAGAAGAGTTCGAATGCGTTTTAATGATACTGGATCTGTCCAACAGAATATATTTCTTACTGCAAGAACACTTCAAGTTCACTTATTGAATGGAACAAGTACTCAAGTATCCACTCAAAGAGTAAGAAGAAGGCTCCATGCTGTAAATTTTCTGGATCTTCTAAAAAGTGCCCATTATTGACGAGAGTCCACAAAAGGAAAAGGCCTAGAGTGGACACATCAACATGCAAATTGGAATGTTGAAGATTGGGGTGGTTATTTATTCAGCGACAAGACTAGAGGGCGTCTCCATAGCTCAGAAGGAAGAGTTAGAGTTTGGAGAAATAAAGAAGAATGCTATATTGAGAACAAGTTGACTTACCATCGATCATCATCTTATGGAGGTGGTCCAATTACTGTTTGGGGAGATATTTCTGCGACTCGTTGTACTGAATTTTTTCAAATCAATGCATTTTTTGAAGACAACAATATTATTCCTATGGATTGGCCAGTTTTGTGTTTCCAGATGTTAATCCCATAGAGAAAGTATGGGATTACCTGAAGAGGTTGATAAGATCACGAGGATTGGATCCAAACAATCACCATCAACTCCGAACTGCCGTTTTGGAAGAATGGCGATAAATATTCAAACAATCAGCATTACATTCGGAAATTTGATTTCCAACATGCCAAGACGTTGCCAGGAGGTCATAAGAGTTAGAGGAGGTCCCACGCGTTATTAATCTTTAACCTCCTCGGTCCTGCAACACTAAAATTTCGACATTCGTTAGACATCTCATGGAAAAGATCTGATCAATTTCCTGATCCTCCAACTGCTGATGAAGATAACAGCACAGAAGAGGTTCAGAAACCTTTTCATTATTTTTCGAAATATATTGTTCAAATAGTATTATGTACCAATCTGAGACATGTTCAATTGTCAGGGAAATCTATGAATACCGATAAAAGAGAAATATCCACCTTTTGGGGAATGAGCATATTGATGTGTTTGCTAGGGTTCCCACGAACTCGCATGTTTTGGGAATCACAAACAAGATATTCATTTGTCCCAGGGAACGCTTTTTTTAAGTTACGTGCAAATATGAAAGTAGTTGATGACAACTCTGTGGCTGAAAATGAAAAACACATGTCTTACTTATCCAAGGACTTCATTTGTAAGCATAGATGAGCAGGTAATCCCATTTCATGGACACGTTTCAATGAAACAGTACATCCGAGGAAAACCATCACCATGGCGTTTGAAAAACTTTGTCATGACAACTCCTGACGAAATTCCACTTGACTTTATTATTTACGCTGGAAAAAATTCGGATTTTTCGTCAGCTCTCGAAGCCCCACCTAAAATGGATATCGGTGGACGCGTTGTTTTGAAATTGGCGGAGTCATTGTTGAATTCCAATTCCACTTTTGCAAATTCTGCTAACCTATAATATAAAGGCTACTGGGACCTTGATGAAATCTAGACATCCCCATATCTGGCATTGAAAAGAGCTGGACGGGGGCAGTCATGACCAGTTTGTAAACAACGATAACAAGATGGCAATTACTTATCAAATGGTTTGACAATAAGCCTGTTTTTCTTGCTTAAAGGGAATGTGGATTTTCTCCTCCAAACGAATGTAGACGTTGGTCGAAAACTGATAAACAAGGGCAATAGCAAAATTTAGCAGGAGAGTTAGAACAGGAAAGTGGACTATTCGCTGAATTCACCACTTTTTTGATTTTGCTTTGACAGCATCGTGACTTGAGTATCGAAATATTGCGAGCAAAAATGGTCTTCGAAAAAAAGACAAAAGTTGAGCAGATAGAAACATATACAACTATTATATTTTAAAAATAAGAACTAATAATTTGTGTCAATAATTAAAGAAGTGATTAGATTCTAGTTGACGATTCACGTAAACGCATAAGAATAAAAAAAAGTTAAGAGTATTTATTTGAAAATCATTACCGGAGTTTATGTTTGAAGTTTTTTTTTAATTAAACAACAATTATCACGATAGATGTGACTGAGGTGTGTACGTTGTCCCATTATGTAATCGAGAGAGGAACTATATACGCAGCACGTTTCAAATCGTGTGATATCTCACTCATATATAATAATTATCTAGATAAATATAACTTCCATCTGAATATAATGCACGGGGTTTTATTCTCGCGAAAGAACTATGAGCGATTTTTCTTAGGAATCTTTAAAATAATATTTATTCGTTAATTGGGTGTTTATAAAATGACGCGTTAGTGTTATTTTTATAACTAATTAGATATGTGTGTGTAAATAAAGAAAATGATGTTTAAATGTTGACAAATTTGTAGTTTTAATCAAGTTGTAGCATGTTATGTTTTGTGCTAAAGTCGTTATTAAATATATATTACGACCTTTAAATATTTTAAAAATTTATAAAACAAACTTCTAGTAAAGACTAATCGGCATTAAAATACTTCTGTAAAAGCGTATCTTATTAGTTTAGTCGATCTTATCGAGGTTATTGAGTTAGGAAGTACACAAAGAACTACTATCAGAAAGTCCTTATAAACTGGACACTTGACAGTACCCACAAAAAAAAGCTATATCTAGATATAATGGACTCAACAAGTGTCAAAATCCACAAACCTGGAGTGCGCAAAAGATCATAAACAAACTCAATAGCGTAAGCTTAATTTACCAGTTACCAATATCTAATGAAGTCGGATCTTCTTTTTCTTTTTCTTCTTAATTCTCCTTGGCTTCTGGGTTCATCATTCCAGCCAGTCACATGAGTGAGGGAAATAAGGCAAAGTAGTGGTACACTACCGGGGGTGGAAGCCTTTACTACAGACGAACTTAGAATAGCTGCAGCAAACATCCAATGTGGTAAAGCCCCGGGGCTGGATAACATCAAGTTATTGGTTGAAGACTCACCGGACTGGATCTTGGGCATCATGAACAGCCTTCTGGAAACACAAATCTTCCCAAACAGGTGGAAAGTGACCCGGGTCGTCCTACCTTTAAAGGGAGACAAGCCTCCAGAACTTCCAGGCTACCTATATGTATGCTGAGCTCGATGAGTAAGCTCTTCGAGACCCTTATCAAGAACAGATTGTGTAAGGAAATAGACGATAGGGGAGGTCTACACCCAAATCAATACGGCTTCCAGAAACGGAGATCGACATTACAAGCAATAGAGGCCGTGATGAAAGCCACCGAAGAATTTAACTGCAGATGGTGTGCACTTGTGACAATAGACGTCAAAAATGCGTTCAACTCTGCTAGCCATGCCCTGATTATGCGGGAGTTGTCCAGAAGAGGCATCTCGGAGTACCTATGGAACCTCATCTCGATTTACCTTAGTGACAGGAGAATTGAAATTGATAGGGATCATTCCTATATTGTATTGTCCTATATGGAGCGCCAGTGTGGGTAGAAGCACTAGCCATAAATAAGCACAAACAACTGCTTATAAGGGCCCAGCGGAATATGCTACTGCGGGTGGCCTCGGCCTTCAGGACGGTGTCAGCGAGTGCACTACAGACGATCACTGGTATTTTACTTACAGATGGTCCAAGAAAGAGCCACTCTTTACTTGCAGGATGGGGTCGATAAACGACTTAGAGAAGAGACAACAGTCACTGGAGGCATGGCAGACCCGGTGGAACTCAGAAAGTGTGAAAGCGCAATGGACGAAGCACCTGATAAAGGACATTAAAGCGTGGGTAATGTGCACACACCGCAGACTGGACTACTATCTGGCCCAGGTCCTCACAGGGCACGGCGTCTTTAGGTCCTACGCCACCAGATTTGGAAAGGATACAGTGGAGGAATGCGTATACTGTCAACAGGTAGATACAGTAGAACGCACAGTCTTCGAGTGCCCGAGATGGAATGACGCACGAATGATGACTTTCATAGAACTTGGAACCAGACTTAGTAGCCAAAACCTGATTGAACATATGACAGCAAGTGAAAAGAAATGGAACACCATACATAATATGTTAAGGACCATTATGAAAAGGAAAGAAGAACTCCTAATCCTTAGTTAATCTAAGGGACGGGAGATGTAGGGGAAAAATAAAACAACGGTACGCAGAAAAGACAGCCCGTCACTCTTGATGCTATGTCCGTCCAAACAGTTCCAAGAATGACATGAGTAGGGCGGTTCAAAAGGGCCACTTGTGCCGACTGCGGTCGGCCTACGTCCCTACAAAAAAAAAATTATCCTTGGCTTCTGGGTTCACCATTCCAGCCAGTCACATGAGCGGGAGAAATAAAACCTTGATATTGTTCACCATGTCCTTCTCGAACCTATTTTCAAACAACGATTTGGAGTTCAACATAGAAAAACTATTCTTCTAAGCTCTTCTACTCTTGAAAGCAAACAATTAGAAACACAGGTTAGGTACTGTCTACGATAGTCTACACTCTACACCAAAATTAGCTAAGACTGAAGGTATATCTATTGGGGTCATCAACTTAGAATTTACGAACTCTTGATATAGTTGGTCTGATCTTCTCTTGTGCAGAGGACATTCGAAAAGGCCGCATGAACAATCTCCACTTCCTTTGACATGAATTTTAAAGAGGTGAGCTGAAGTGGAAGCATGAGTGAATCTCATTCTGCACATCGCTACTATTTAGACTCTAGACAGCCGCATCTTGTGAAACCATGGCTTTTTGTTTGGTGTCGGATTGATATTGTAAAGCTTTAGTAGTACAAGTAATTCCTAAAAAGCGTACTTCAGACTGGAATGGAATTTGGATTCCCCCGATGGTTAATTCGCTTACATTCTCCCTTAGACCTTTTCTGGTGAAGAAAACGGCTTTGAACTTTTCCGGAGCAATTTCTAAATTATGCTCAGACGTCCATTCTTGCAGTGCCTCTAAACATTGGCCTAATGATTCTATGGCTAAAATATGAGAAACCTGTGAAGTAAAGATTACAATGTCATCCGCATACTGCAGGACTGCACAGTCATCAGAAATATCATATAATGTGTATAGGAATGGGCTCAATACGGATCCCTGAGGAAGACCTTTAGTACTAAACCTCGGATCCTCCATCTTAGGCCTCCATTTGATAACCAACGGTCTATATGATATAACATCCATAATTAGATTGATGAGTTTTGTTGGGGATCCAATTTCTATACTAGCCTTTGGACAAGAATATTCCAATTAACTTTGTCATAAGCCTCTTTAATGTCTACAAAGCATGCTAAGAAAACAGTTTTTGCTAATGTTTCATGAACACTACATCCCTTCCTAAAGCCGAATTGAATATTCGGTAATATATTTTCGCACCACCATTCTCATCTTGTTGTGATAAGAGATTCTAAAGTTTTTAATAAACAGGTTGATAGACAGATAGGCCGGTAGGAAGAACATATGTTTGGTGGTTTCTTTAGTTTCAAAAACGGAATGATGGTTGATTCCTTCCAAGGTATAGGAATTGATTCACCATTCAAGCATGAGTTAGAGCATAGTAAAATTAACCCTTTAGCATTCCAGGGGAGGTTCTTAATCATGTGATAGTGGATATTATCTGGTCCAGGAGCACTATTTTTGCTATTATTAGTAAAGCATTCTAGTTCGCTCATCGTAAAATTTCTAGATAAAAATTATCTGGAGGAATAGTTTCTCCCAACCGTAAATTCAATCGAACTGAGTCTGGAGCAAGATTTCTCAGCAATGGTTCCAACCAAACAGTATCCAGCGGAGTGTCAAGATATAGGACTGAAGCGCCCCTAAATCGTTTAATCTTTTTCCATACATCAGATATCTTTGACTCTCTATTCAGGGATGAACAGAAATCAATGAAGGAGGCCTTCTTCTTTTTCCTTAAAAACTTTTTGCTTTCTGCCATTAATTTTTTGACCTCTATATAGGTAAGTAGACATGTTAGGGTTACTTTTAAAGTTACGAATAGATTGTCTTCTTCTGTCTATAAATTGTGTGCACTCAGCATCCCACCATGGGGGGAACGCCTATTGACCTTCTTGGGAATTTTATATAAACAACTTTGTCCAGCTTCCTGGGTAAAGCATCTAAAAGACATATTGGCCTAGACGCAGAGGCACTATCCATGTCTTCGCCGTTTTCCTTTGGAATCAGTATCACTCTAGCTTGTTTCCACCGGAGTGGAAAGCAATGAGAAGCTAGGAGGTCATTCATTACTTCCAGTATGCTTGTCGGGGCCACCTTCACCGCTTCTTTAACAGTCTCAGGCAAGATGCCGTCTATCCCTGGAGCCCTGCATGACCGCAGACTAGCGTTAGCGTCCCTCAGTTCCTCAATTGTAAACAGTGGCACTTCCTCCCTAGTGTCACTCCTCTCCCGTGCATCAGGTTCGGTAGGAAAGAGCTCTGAAATTATCTCCAGGCATCCCATGTGCTCCTAGTTGCTTTGTTGTTAGTTTGTAGCCTTGTTCCCAGATGTCCTGATTCAATTGTGTACACAGATCCTTCCATAGTTCCCTCTTAGAGATGGTGATGAGCCTTCTTAATTCTTTTCTTTCTGTCCTGTACTCTTGCCGTAGTGTTTCAATGTCATTTACTCCACTCCTCCCTCCTCTATGACCCTTGCCTATCCTCAATCGGTGACCCCCATAGTGAAGATTTGGCATTTATGTAAATCTCCGAGAATGATAGCTTGACGTTTGAGGAGATATAACGCCAGTATACATTGAATTTTGCTAGACTAAGGCGTACGGCACCATTTACATGTTTTATCTAAAGCTATGTTTTCGGGCGAAGCTAATTTTTATATACCGGATGACCAATTAAGAATGGTGCTCGGCCATTTCTCACGAACAGTTTGTAGTAACAGCTATCACTGACTAAAGTGGCCACGAAAAACATCAAGAAATTATTTTAGGAAGTGTAGGACGACCACTAGATGGCGTAACTGTACACCAAAAATTTAAATTCTCATTTTATACAAAATTTACCAACTTAAGGTCTATCACAAACATCAAAATCGGAATCTTCTATAAACTCCGCATATTTTACATCGAACAAATGTTTTGTATTTTCCCAAAATAAGGGCAGAGGAGGAGGGGAAACTTTGTTTTGAAGGAACGCTTATAATTCCCGTTCTGTTGAACCGAATTTTACAAACTCAGTCTCGTTGGACACAGTATCACTCCTCCAATCTAACGCGTATAAATTTAAACCAATCTAATAAGTAAGTTACATGCTAGAGGGCGCTGTTTAATTTTTTTTGTAGAAATTTTGCTTTTTATCGAAAATATTAAACGAAAATATAGATTTTTGACTGCAGATTAAAAATGTGGGCCAAATTATGTGCAAATTAGCGAAAACCGGGTATCGCTATCTCTTACCTATTTTTTTTTTCCTCCCCAGACCCGTCCGACCTATAGCCACCGGTAGGCACCGCAGCCATCAGGCTTATTGTGCCATATCTGTTTGTTCAAGTCACCCACTCTAGCACGGTAGTCCCCTCCACTAACCTGTACAAGTCCCTAACCGAGTGGGTAAGGTATATCTCTGGGTCTCCTTTCGTTATCCCAAACAGCGATCTAGTGCCTCGCAGTCGCGTAGTATGTGATCGGCTGTCTCCGGTTCTATCCCACAAAGTCTACACTTTGTGTCCCCGACAAACACTCCGATTCTGTGGAGGTGTTCTTTCACCGCAGCATGTCCGGTCGTTAGTCCCGTTACGATGCAGAGCTGTTTCCTACTAAGATGTAGTAGTTCTCTAGCTCTTTTCCTGCATGGGTTCCCTATAAAGGTTTTGCCATGTACTATACAGGGTGAGGCTCCCCAGTATTCCTGCTGTTTCGTACGAACCCAGTCTCCTATATGTCTCCGGGCCGTTTGCCTTGTGACCCCGAAGAAAGGTTCTGGGCCGTACATTTCCATCTCTGACCCTCTCTTCGCGAGTTCGTCAGCCCTTGCGTTGCCCTCAATCCCCTGATGGCCCGGTATCAAAGTCAACCAAACCTTGTTCCGGTTCGACAGTTTCACCAGTTCGTCGAGGCATTCCGTCACCAGCCTGGACGACACCTTCCGGCTTAATAACGCCTTCAATGCCGTCTGTTGGTCACCGCTTTCACATTCATTGTGTGTGCTCATTGGAGAATAGCATATACTTCCGCCTGAAACACCGAAGCATACTCCCCCAGTGCGTAACTATGGCCCTCATTCTGAGAGCATATCCCTGCACCGGTACCATTAGCCGTCTTAGATCCGTCCGTGTACCAGACTAAGTCTTGCTCTTTGATTCTCAGTGCATACCTGGCAGCCTCCTCCCGTCCGTCCGCTATAGACACCGTGAAGGGATTCCCATACCTATGCCTTACCGGTATGTGGTCGGTCCGCATTTCCAACACCCTCTTTCCCACATGCTCAGTTATCGACATATGATTTGTGTTGACCCTTTTCGGAGTCGCTGTGTGTTGCAGCCTGTATGCCCCCATCCTTGCCTCCCCTGTATGACCAGGTGCAACGGTGGCAAGTCCAGGAGTGCCTCCATGGCTGCAGTCGATGTCGACCGCATTGCTCCCGATATTCCTAGGCAGGCAAGTCTTTGTACCTTGCTCAGCCTCTCAATAGCGTTCCTTTGTTGCTGCATACGTCATTACTGGCTTAACCACCATGCTGTATATCCAACTCAGCATGTCTGGTCTTATCTTACCAGCGTTAACGCTGTCACCGCTTTTTTGGTAATTCTGTCCAAATGTTGGTTCCAGGTAAGTTTGGAGTCTAATGTTACTCCAAGGTACTTTACCTCCCCCACCATCTCTATGGTAACCCCTTCAACGTAAGCTCTTACCTATCCGAAAGATATCTTGGGAAACGTGTGAATGGTCAGAATTTCGTCCATAAGTTTAAATTATTCTATTTTTATTGTGCTATTGAAGCATTTTCCTTGGCCTACATTTAGTGATTCAAACTGTTTAATATTATTTTGTCCATCACCACTAGAGGGCGTTAAGGAAATTTAAATATGCAAATTTTGTGCAGGAAAAATTCTTGCTTCATTTTTTTGGGATTACCATGGAATAATCATGATAGATTTTCTGGATAAGGGTGGAACAAAAATGGGAATTATTATTCGATGTTATTGACCACTCGACGAGAAAAAAGTTGTCCAAAGATGTTTGGTTTTTGCAGGACGATGCACCCTTTCCCCCCTCCTCGTATTAACCAGATCTGGCTCCGTCCGCCTATCATGTCTTTCCTCAACCAAAAAAAAAGTATAAAAAGTAAATTTTCTTCTAACGAGGAGGTGGTAGAAGCTGTAGAGACCTGGTTTGCACAGCAAAATGAAAATTTCTTTTTGAAAGATCTAAAGACGTTAGACAGATTTGTTGTAACAAATGTATGCAATTAAAAGGAGAGTACTTTGAATATTAAAACATTTTGACTTTCAAATTTTGTTTGCTTCTCTAATAGGCTAAGAATTTTAGTTCCGACAATGCTAATCTCGTAGTCGAATTGATAGTACTTTTAATCTAATTTTGAAATTCAAAGATTTGCACTTTTCATTGGTGACAACATTGCAAAAAAAATAGTATTCTCGATTCTTTAAATGCTTGATCATATCTCAAGCCATAACAAACACTATAAATCAATTAATTCTTGATTCTGATACTTCCAAGGAATTTTAATTCATAGTAAGTATATTTTTGAGTTAACGGATTTAATTTATTTTAGATTTTTACAATTGGTTTCAGGCGTAAATACATGTACAAAAAAAAATATATAAAAATACATTTTTTCAATATTCCTCCGTTTCTGATCTTATCTTATCAATGTATAAACAAGTGGTAAATATTACGACTTTCGTTAATAGCAGGTATCGATAAAACGAATGCAATCTGCGGAGACACATATTATACACAACAAGATTAAGCAATTCATTGCATCGACAGTCGTAACACATGACCCACATATTCTTATTTAGTTTACCATGCGCTTATAGAGCTTAATTAATTTTCTCTGCATTTACCTCACGTACCATAGACGATATAAACCTGCCAACAAGCTGTATTAGATGAACATGTACGTAATCGACATCATATGTAACTATATTCACAATGATATGTTAATTTTCAAGGTCATCATTATCGCGACGAACATCCGATTTCGTTTGACGTTTGAATGGGTGATTTCTTCAAACGCTGGGAAACGCGAAAATGATGCTAATTTTGTATGTTTATCGGGGGTGACCTCCGCGCAATCAATAATTAAGTAAATGTCATTTAGTAAAAGTGCCTAATTTAGAATGTGCCGCATACATATGTTGGTACATCCATAGAATTTTTAAATATCCTCAATGAAACAGGGATAATAAAATGGAATAAATGTTTTGTTTCTTCTTATCCAACATTGAACATTGAATAAATTGTTTAAAGTTGAAAACTGACATTTCTTTTTAAAAGAAAACAAAACTCAATTAGCAACCAAGTAGCATGACGTCAATATTTAGCGTAATTTATACCAACTGTAATGTCTACGACCAATTAATCTTTTAAATTGACGTTAATATGACGTACCCGTACTGCTTAGAATCGATAACGAATAATCATCATGAATATACCCAAAAATGACGCCAAATAGAGATGGCACCCAACGTGAGGGTCGTATTTAGTATACTTATTTAATTATAGGTTGTGTGTAGCAAATTTTGCTGTTACCACCATTACGATAATTACAAGATATTCATCACATTTGTAAAATCCATTCGGGGCATGACCCGACCAAACGACGCCTTAGGCGCCGCAGACGTCGCCACTTCCATCGTCTGAGATTCCCGGATAGGACTCCTAAGAAATAGTACTATAGGTTGGCGAACTTTGACTTTTCGAAAGTAGGACAAATAAAAATCAATTTTATGATAGTTTTGTTTACTTTCCTAACGGTCGTAAACTTGTAGGTTATATTATGTTAAATAATGCCGCCGAATTATGTACGATGAAGTAAGAATTATTGTTAAGTAAGATGAATATCGTAAAAAAATTTTTTAATAATACAGGGTTGGTAATATTAACTTAACATTATTTATTTAGAAATGTCATTAGTCTTAATGTCATTATTATAATATATAGATAATATCAAGTTGTTGCTTAAGACTGTCAATTTTGATAGATTACAAGATATTGAAAATTTAATTTCGTTTTTATGAAAATAACCTTAAAATTGAGGTTAAGAATCCTCTTGCTACATTTAAAATTTCCAATTCCTAATAGTGTTTAAGAAATTGAAGACTACCGTTCAAATGATGCATCCTGCATTTAATTTAAACGTTCCTACACATTTAAATTCTGCTGATGACATGAATTAATAATTTAAGGATGTCAATTTAGTTGCCTACACTCCATTACGAAATTAGTTCTGATATTTGGTTTAATATCGCTCAGCCATCTCTACTTGAAATGTCAAAATAATAACCTACGCTAACAGATTTCTGTAAACAAGATCTCTAATTAAGTTCTGTCGTTAATTTCAAGATGGCGTGCAAACTCTTATAAACTGTCAAATAAAAATTTATTCTTTTAATTAATAAAGGAGAAGGAGAAAAATGTATTTCTACTAACAAATATGGTTGGATTGAAAAAAGTAAGAGCTATAATTCACTATAATAGTCTTGTAACATAAACTGAGATAAGGAAATAAAGTAGAGAATGTGATAATAAACTTGAACTTTGCAGTTTTACTATTAAATGTATGTTTGTAATGTTAGTTTACAGCGAAAACAATTGTATTTTGCAAACAAACTTGATTAAAAAAAAACTATTATCGCAATACGTTTATAGGTTATGTTGTTATTTTTATATACATTTGCACATAGTTTATTTCTGTACAATATTTTGTAATCCTACTTATATACATAGTTAATGAAAACAGGTATATATTAGCATTAACTCTTATTAAGCAACGAGCAGCATATTTTCTAAGTAGGGGACTGATCTCAATTTGACGTTAGAAATACCAGAAATTGGCGTCAGTTTGTCAAATGTCCAGGTAGCACAAAAACGTTTTTAAAGTGTTAAATAAAGGTTACTTGCAACGTTCAACGTTTATAAACGTTAAAATAACGTTGGCTAAACGTTAATAAACGTTAATGTAACGTTAAAGATATCGTTATATTTGATTACTATATAAAGTCTCGTAGGGGAGTGGAAAGGGAGGTGAGGCTACTTTTTTTAAATGTGAGTTATCACATTAAATTTCAATTAGATACGTTTACCTATTGAAACATGAGCAAAAGAGAACCAATAAGAGCTCTCTGTATCGGAACGATTAGCAATCCATTCTTGCAGAGGACACGGTTACTCTGTGGATTTAGAGAATTACAAACAACTTTGGTCAAAATCTTCCCAGATTCATGTCCGAAAATAAAGTCCAAGGTCACTCCTCGGAGAACCTAGATATCCTCTGGATATTGCAATTAACAAAATTGCTTTGGATTTCTAGAACAAGATGATACACAATCCTTTGACGTTTCAATTAAGATAGGATTTCCAGATTGAATGCTTGAAATGAGCTCTAATAAGAGCCCATTTAGGAGACCCAGAATTAGTCTTCAATTTGATTAATATGAACGAGAATACTAATTTAAAAACAATACTAATTTATAAACAATATCTAGTAATAAAACCATATTTATTTAAAATTTCTTGTAATCTATTATATAGGAATTAATTATTGTAAAGCTGTCAATTTGACAGCTGGGGTGAAGCCGCACTTACACCAAAATAATTTTTAGAAAGACAAGTATTCTTTTGCGTCGATTTCATTTTAAAAGTTTTATTTCGAACAAATACAGGAATTTAATCATTTAAATACATTTAAATACATTTAAAATTCTAATTCTAGAAAACAACAAACAACATGTTTACGAAATATGAATTCAATCAAAACAAAATTTGCATGTAATCGGTCTAAATTCCACTATTTTCTTTTAAATCAAACCGTTTTAAATGCAGAATTCGCGCTTAAAACGCGCGCAAACTCGTTATAATTCTTCGATCGCAGTAAAAAGTTTCGATAACGCCGATTTAAACCAGCTTTAAAATCGCGAAGAAATAATTCGGCGTGAAGTTAACCGATAATCAAAATCGCTTTCCAAACTTGAAATCACCGATGCGATGCGAAAAATGCACCCAATGAGGAAGAAGACCCGTTTAAACCGTACCCGAACTCTTTCGTTTAATACGAAAGATTAAATTAATATTTATATATTTATTAATACTATTACAGGTTTTATTTATATTAATAAGCGGATTAAATTTAAATTTAATCTAGATTTAAACGATATTTATTTTAATTTTAAAGTTTAAATGTAATTTAGGGGAATTAGGTTAAATAGCTTTGGTGTAATGTGAATCTGTCTCGATGATTTGAACGCTTGCCGGTAGAGGCGCTACGTTAAATATTTCGCATTCTTAACATTCCACAGTCGCAGGTTTGACCGAAATGTCAAATTCCACATAGAATTTTGCTGTTTGTGCGTTTAATTGTGTGAAATAAAATAATACGAACTAAATACGTGTTGATTGTGCCAAGCCCGGAGTGAATATTACCACCGTCAATTGAGGTAAGTCTAGTCAGATTTAAGGGGGTTGTTTAACAGCACGTGATATCGTTACAGTGTATTGATTTTTGGGGTGGTATTTAAAAATATGCGATATTCAACGTTGGCTCTTCGTCGGATTCGATTCCCGATCGTGAACGTTTTGTTATAACCTCAGAATAATTGTGCTAATTAGTGAAAAATTCCAATAATTCTCGTGCGAAAGAAAAGAGAAAAAAAGAATAATATACACACGCGAAAGAATGCAGGATGTTTTTCAAGCAAGTTTTATTGTGGTAAATCGATGTTTGTTCCCGTGTTTTCTGCTACAGTGAAATTCCTATCTCCTAAAATAAATAAATAAATAAATACAACGATTAAAGAGAACATATTCACTCGAGTTATTTTGTGTCACATCAACGCCGAATTACTTCTAAAAGAATTCAAATAATTTTTATTGAGGTCAGTGTAATTTCTAAGTGTACGTTTTATTTAATTTAATTTAATTTTATTTTTGCGAAAAGGTTACCGCATATTTCGCGTGCCATTCTCGTTATTTACATTGTATTTTTAACGATGTTTTTCCTCTTCAAAATTATATATCTTTCTCTAATATGATAATCCACAGTCGAAATTTTATTGTGTGAATTCATCATAAGTATTAGCTTAGATTTGACGGTTATTAATGTTTAATTTGCGATAAAATATGGGTACTTATCGTAATAATATTTGTGTAATCTCGTTATATACACTTTCGAAGATTTCAAATATGTATGTATAATATGAAATAGAGATTTAATGTAAAACAAGATGAAAACGTTTATAATTTTGTTTTTAATGTGCACTTTCATTTTTAATTATGTAGCTATTTTATAGTTTTGTGAGAAGAAGAAAGCTGACAATCGAGACTTTGTAATAAATATCTTGGGAATATATTTTTTTTTAATTCTAGTTTTAGCAGGTTGTCTCTCTAATGGAATTACTTGCATATGGTGTAATGCTCTATACATGTGTCTTGCACATGTTCTCGTTATATGACAATGTTATATTTTAAAAATAATCGGGTTTGAAGAGATGTTTTCGCTGAAACAACAGAATAACAATATTGCCACTTTACATGAGAAAAGTTTTGAAAAAAAATGACAATTGAATGTTAAAAAACTTAAATTCTATTGTTAAAAACATCTACATAAATATAATGACACAAATGACGTGATACAGTTGTCAAACGAGACCGGCAGATCGTTGATATAAATTAAGAACAAAGTTGGGCCAAGTATGGAACCTTGAGGGACACCTTAGATATTTTACGCAACCTGGATATACGATTCCTCCCAGTTGAATTTGTTTCTCCCACAACTGATGTAGCGTCAAATCTGTTGTTCTAATCTAATGCCCTTTAAATAAACTGGCAAGAGGACAAGGATCAGTTATCATCTGTTTACTGGTCTACCTTTAATTTCTTGATTAATAACTTGCCAAGACGTCTTGCATTTATTCGCCGATGACAGAAGCAAATTGTAGTAATAATCACTCGGGGCCAGTTTTGGGCTGTAGGGTGGGTGATTCACAATTTCGAAGCCCACCTTATGCAGGGCAGCTAACGCAACGCGGCTCTTGTGGACGGGCGCGTTGTCGTGTAAAATCAGCACACCTTTCGTCGATTTTCTCCGTCTTTTCTCTTTAATGGCTTCTTTTAGTCGCTCTAATATTGAAGCGTAATATTCTCCGGTTATAGAAACACCTTTATCTTTATAATCAATCAACAATATTCCTTCCGAGTCCCAAAATACCGTTGCCATGAGTTTCCCAGCTGATTGTTTTAAATTTCTTGGGAGGTGCTGTGCCCTTTTTATGCCACTGCATGGAGTCTTGTTTGGACTCAGGTTCATAATGATGAACCCAAATTTCGTCTCCAGTAACAATTCGACTCAATACACCATCCTTGTCTTCATTACAGAGGTCCAAAAATGCACGCGAACACTCTACGCGCTGTTATTTTTGCGGCGGCGTGAGCATTCTCGGCACCCATCTTGCGCTGACCTTAGACATGCCGAGATGATCGTGTAGGATTTTAAAAATTGTTTTATCGGATACTCCAACCATTTCTGGGAGTTGTTTCTTCTTTAGTCGAGCATCTTCGAGTACAATTTGTTCAACTTTTTTGATAAGTGCCGGCGTGGTCACCTCAATTCTCCTGCCCGGCCTCGGGTCATCTTCAAGGGATTCCCTTCCTTGTTTAAATAAACTATGCCACTTGGCCACCATGGTTTTTCCTGGACAAGAGTCGCCGTAAACCAATGACATCTCATTCATTATGGTCGCGACTGATTTTCGTTTGGTATTTGTCTTACAATTTTGTCCCCTTTATCAGCTCTTTTCTCTTTGTTTACGACATTTTCATCTATATTCTTCTTTTCCTTATTGTTTGATATTTGAATCTTCTCTCCATTGAACACATCTAAATCTACTTTCTCTTCTTGTTTCTTTTTCTATATATCAAAGATGTAACCACCATTCAAGAATTTGAAATATAAGAGGTAGTTTTCTTACTTTCATCAAGTTTGCAAAAGTGTCGAATTTATGGTCAGTGTCTGAATTATGTACACACTTAGTAGCTCAGTAGCTTCATATTAAATAAGTAAAACGAAATTTATGTCTTCGAAGGGTTCAAAATGACTGCTTAGAGATCGGACAAGATTGATCGTCTTTTGACCATATTAGACCATCTCCTATCTCTTCGAAATTTCAAAAAAACTTTACTAAAGCCCATTCGAAATAAGAATGGAGCAGATGATGCAACAATCGGAGCACATACCACACAAGAACAAGTTTGTGATTTGCAAAACATATTTAGTGCTTAATGCACTTTTTTGAGCATCGTCCAATTTGTCACATTTCGTTTGACATATCCGTTTCTTTGGTGGCGTTTCCAGTTAACTCTTCATCTCCGATGGTATCAAACAGTGTGCTTTAGCTAATCCCAATTGCATTTGCTATCTGATGAAGCCTTTACCCACTTGTTACATGCCTGCAATTTGCATTTTTTGAAGACCAATTGTTCTTGTGTAAACGTGCACTAGATTTTAACCAATCACAGACGTTTACTTTAGATCCTATCTTTCATAACGCTCCTTTTTTATTTGGAATGACGTATAGGAAAATGTTTTTTTTTTTTTCAAGAGGCAACATTTTTGTTGTGGGATAGGATTGGCAATCGTTTGATCATGTTTGACTCCCTGCCCATAATTATATACATATACCAAGCGATTTCAGAGATTTTGGGAGGTGATCAAATGTTCAAAATGATAAAATTTGTTGCCTCATGTTCCTAGACACACAAAAAATCATCATTTCACCACCCACCGGTTAATTTTTATCCGACCTCGAAGTTACAATAGCATCTCCAAAGTTTATTAATTTTTTCCGGAATTTTCAAAGACGGTCGAACTCTCAGAATGTTAGAATTTGTTATGTCACGTCTACAAGTTACAAAAAAATCGAAAATCGTCGTTTGACCACTACGCGGTTAATTGAGTGATCCTTATAGGTGATCAAACGTTGAAGATGGCAAGAATTTGTCGTCTTATCTCTGTAGACCACAAAAATTTTTTATCGAACATCGATAAACTTTTCGAGAACTTTCAAAGGTGATCGAAATTTGATAATGGTAAAAATTTGTTCTAGGGGGATTTCTATTTTACCAAACTTGGAACTACAGTTTCTTAATCCTCTTATTCCTCTAAAAGATATGGCCATTGCAGCCATGTGGAAATGAGTGAGGTTGTGACGGGATCATTGTGAGGCCCGATCTTAGACAATTTCGCTATCCAAGCTCCAGGATCTGTTTGGTCGCAATTCGATCTGTGTGATGTATTAGGAGTTTAATTTTCAAGCTTAGGTAGGTTTTGTAATACAGGACAGAATATAGGGGCAGGCCTCACCCGAAGAAACTTGAAAGGGACGTTTTTAAAACGCTGCCTAAAGACCAGCTTTGAATCCACAGTCACGTCTAGATAAGTGTTATGTGTCTAGACCACAAAAGAAACGAAAATCATGGTTCGACTAGCCACCGATTAATTTTTATACGATCTTCAAATTGCAATAGTATTTCCAAAGCTTACTAATCTTTTCAGAAACCTTTAAAGGTAGTCGAACTTTGTAAAAGGTAAGAATTTGTTGCCTCATGTCTCTACATCACAAAAAATCGGAAATCATCGTTTGACCACCCACCGATTAATTTTTATCCGACCTCGAAGTTTTCAAAGCTTATTCAACTTTGTAGGAACTTTCAAAGCTGGTCGTACTCTGAAAATGGTAAGAAGTTATTGTGTCATGTCTATACACCATAAAAAATGATCATTTGTTAATTTTTATCCAGCCTCGAAATTACAACAGGGTTTCTAAAGTTTCCTGAACTTTTCAGGAATTTTCAAAGGTGGTGAAGCTCTGAAATTGGCAAGAACTGGTTGTCTCGTGTTTCTAGGCTACCGTTTAAATTCGAAAAATCTTCGTTTAACTGGGTTTCCCAAATTAATTACGTTTCCCATAGACTTCGAGTGATCTTCAAAATTTTGAAAATGTTGCTGCTTAGTTGCTAAGCTTGTTCAGTGGTATCCAACAATAAGTGAGGACATTTTCAGCGGTTGAAAGTTTACGGAAAATATGATAAACTTTGAAATCGAGTAGATGATCAACCGATGATGTTAAGTTTGTGTGTTTGTGTTCTATCCTGTAAGAATTTTGTTGTTGAAAAAAAAATTTTCCTAGTAATATCAAGAAATTTTGAAAAAATAAAAGGTCATCAAACATGGTCAAACGATGCTCAATCGTATTCGACTGAAGGAGCAACAACAACGGAGTGATGTTGTAACAAAGCCATAAAAAAACAATTTACATAACAAGAACTGGGGTTGTAATCTGGACTCGCTACAGTTGTTTTTAATTCTAAAATTGTAATACTAACATTTTTCGAAACCACTCTGTACAGGGTGGGCAAATAAGCGAGGTAAGCGGCTGTATCTCAGAAACTAATGATCGTAGAGAGTTACGGTAAAAAATTTTATAGGTAAAGTGGGCAAGAGAAAATGCTGGAAATTATTTTCAAGTTTCCAAGATGGCCGCCAGTGGGCGTTTCCACCATTTTGAATTACATAAAGTTACATTTCTCGCGATTTTCTCCAATGAATATAACAAAAAAGTATTTGCGTTTTAATGTTAACTTAAAGTCAAACATTTTTTGTAAAAACAATTTCCCCCTATCTTTCGAAATAAAGTGGTGGGGGGGTATTTGAATGTTGTTCTAAATAAATGCCTGTAACTTCGAAACGGCTTAATGGATTTGGATAAATTTGGTATCATTGAAAAGAGCATTTCTTGGACTTTTAGGTTTCTCGTAATCATGACAGTTGTGACCTACACGGCCGCCGATAGAGGGCGATATTCGATATTATAACCAAAATATTGGATTTTCTCAAAAAATTTAAATGCGATATGAGTTTTTTTTATACAAGAAAATAGACAAATGAGCAACCAATAAACCTGCGCAAGCCGCATCTTAATATCTTTTTCCGAATTCAAATTATTAAAAAAAAATACTAAACCAGGAAAATTCATATATCCCCATTTAAAAATGCATCGCTTGCTTTCGATAAGAAGGCAAGTTGTAGGCCATGGACACGGCAACCGCCTAACAAAAATATTGCCAATTAACGTCAAACTTTTGTCACACGCAGCCCAATATTGTTGATTGCGTATAATTTGAGTACTTTTTAATCAAAATGCCTCTCGCAAATAATGAAGCCGTTGACATGATTGCGCTTTATTTCGAGTGTTTTCAAAATGCAGCTATAGCTGCAAGACAGTACGCGACACGGTATCTAGATCGCCGTCATTACGGGAGAAGAATCTTTCCACGGCGATTACGCGATACTGGAAGTTTTCGTCGTCCTAAACGTCGCGGTCGTCGCAATGGAAGGACCGAAGAAAACATTATCAATGTCTTGGCTTACATAGAATTTGATAAACATGTAGGAACTAGAACATTGTCTCTAGACTTGGGAATAGCACGAACAACTGTTAGAAATATTTTGAAAGATTTTTTACTTTTAGATTACATCCTTACCACATAGTCTTGCACCAGGCGCTAAATGAACAAGATTTCGATAATAGATTAAATTATTGTCAATGGATGCTAGGCATGCTTGAGGAAAACAGCAATTTCTTAACGGAAAGTCTCTGGACCGACGAGGCTACCTTTAGTAGTGATGGTAGAGTAAACCGTCATAACATGCATTATTGGTCCGCTGAAAATCCGCAATGGTTAAGAGAAGTTGCAGCACCAAGGACGCTGGAGTCTAAATGTGTGGTGCGGTATCATTGGGGACAGAATTATTGGACTTCATTTTTTTGATCAAGCTTTAACTGGTAACCGCTTCGTAGAGTTTTTGATCAACGATTTGCCAATTTTGTTGGAACTAGGCACATTATTCAATTAATGTCCGAAACCATATTAACGGGACCTTTCGAGAATTCTGGATAGGAAGGGGAAGCCTATTTCCTTGGCCGGCAAGATCTCCCGACTTGACATGTCTTGATTTTTACTTGTGGGGACGCTTAAAAGACATTGTTTTTCAAACTTCACCAACAAGACGAGTGGATATGGAAAACAGAATTCGAAACTCAATTCGTCAACTATCAGCGGCAGAAATCGAGGCTGCGGTTCTGTCGACTCAAGAAAGACTGGAAAAATGTGTGGAATATGACGGAAAGCAATTTGAACACAGAAGACATTAATCTTTTTTCAAGATCAAGAGCAGTTTGTCTTTTATTTCCATGGCCTACTACTTGCCTTTTTATCGAAAGCAAACGATGCATTTTTAAATGGGGATATATGAATTTTCCTGGTTTAGTATTTTTTTAATAATTTGAATTAGGAAAAAGATATTAAGATGCGGCTTGCGCAGATTTATTGGTTGGTCATTTGTCTATTTTCTAGTCTAAAAAAGTCATATCATCGTATTTAAATTTTTTGAGAAAATCCAATATTTTGGTTATAATATCGAATAACGCCCTCTATCGGCGGCCGTGTAGGTCACAAACTGTCATGATTACGAGAAACTTAAAAGCCCAAGAAATGCTCTTTTCAATGATACCAAATTTATCCAAATCCATTAAGCCATTTCGAGGTTACAGGCATTTATTTAAAACAACATTCAAATACCTCCCACCACTTTATTTCCAAAGATAGGGGGAAATTGTTTTTACAAAAAATGTTTGGCTTTAAGTTGGCATTAAAACGCAAATACTTTTTTGTTATATTCATTGGAGAAAATCGCGAGAAACGTAACTTTATGTAATTGAAGATGGTGTAATTTCCAGCATTTTCCCTTGCCCACTTTACCTATAAAATTTTCAACCGCAACTCTCTACGATTATTCGTTTCTGAGATACAGCCGCTTACCTCGCTTATTTGCCCACCCTGTACATATGTGCGCCAAATTCTTAACATCCTAAAATCTCACCACTTTCGCAATCGATGCCAAATTAAACACAGCAAGTCTTGTATTTGATTCGTACTTGTTACAGGTGCATAGTGCATGCATTTTATAGGCTTAAAATATCTACGTGCAATACACCCAACTTGTTTGAGACGCATGATTTTTTGCTCTAAAATCGGCCAAATTAATCGCATCTAATTCATTTCGACGAACGAATGTTTTTTAGTAGGCTTTGAGAACGCGGTTTAAATCTGTATTAAAATATATTATTGTCGAACGGACATCACATGAAAACGGGTTCTTCAAATATTTTTATTGATAGTTATTTCAGGCATACATACATGCATTCCATAATAATTAAGATAAGCGTGTACGGAATTCAAAATATTTTGTATTGTCACACAGATTTAAAATTATCTCGACACTACGGTCGAGATCGTTTGTTTTTATTTGAGTGTATCTGTCGTGCATATCATCCAACGTAACAGATATGTAATTATCTATAATTTGGAGTAATATTTCGCGTGCTTGTTTATTATGAACGTATATGTTTAATAACATCTAGTATACCTATGTATTAATTTTTATTTATTTTTTTTTTACATAAAAAAAGGAGAACCTCCTAACTGCTAATATATCTTGTAATTACAGCAAAACGAACGGACTCTCAAGCGTGTGGTATGTGAAAAATCTATTTGTTTTCTATAGGGCAGGACTCCAACTATTTTATTTATTTTCGGCCGATGTTGTCTCCGAATACGAGATGCCATTGTTACACTGTTTGTCGCAATTATCGCCGGCAAATATTTTAATCCCACATAGTCGGTAGTTGTGATGTCAATGACGTGGTTAAGTAGGGTTTCGTGTTCAATATTTTCGTCTGAAGCTTTTAAATTTGTTCCTGTTTGTCTTAAATATTTCTATTATTTTATATTCTACGCGGAGAGAAAATATTTTTCGCAAAAACTTTCTTAATAATTTATCAATATATTTTAATAGAATGAATGCTGCTTTTTTTGTTGAGCCCCTTCGACGAAGCGCTAATGCACATATTCTGGTGAACCAAATTTGTTGTACATAATTTTATCTTCTAATTTTGAACCTCTTCGACGAGCCGACAATGAACTATATTTTTGTTAGGGCGTGGAAAAATCTCTTTTCGTAAAAAATCAAAAAATCAAGTGTGCTGATATTACTTAATGAATAAATTTTATTTTCTATTTTTTCGTTGTTTTGCACCCTTTCGACGAGCCGACAATGGACTATATTGTTGTTAAAGCGTAGAAAAATTTCTTTTCACTAAAATTTAATTTTTTTTTTTTTTTGTTTAATGTTTGGTTAATCTTAGTTGCGAGTGACTCAATAAGCTTATTACTTGTCTGGCTATCACTGCAACTCTTGCGGTGTAGTTTAATCGAATGGAAGTTGTGTTTTAAATGGTTTTTTGACAGCATCATATTTTGTTAATCACTTTGCTCCCAACAGCCGAATGGCTAAGTTTCGATCCGGGATTAAACTCTCTGAAAAAATGTCACCGTCCCTCCAGAGAATTGAACCCCGGCACCTATCGTCCTCTCACAACAATAGTCAGCCGCCTAACCACTGCGGCCATCGACCCGTTAAATTTCCATCATTTTTTCATAATTTTGCACATTAATCTTCCACGAGCCGCCGATGCACGTTATTTTGATTAGGACTAAGGAAAAAATTGTTTTTCGAAAAAAATCTACAAATCGAATGGACCAACTATCTTTAATAAATTAGTTTTATTTTCTATTTTTTAATATTTTTGAACCTCTTCGACGAGCCGACAATGGACTATATTTTTGTTAGGGCGTGGAAAAATTTCTTTTCGCAAAAATTAAATAGAAATCAAGTGTACTGATATTACTGATTGAGTAAATTTTGTTTTCTACTTTTTCATAATTATGTACCTGCTTGACGAGCCGGCAATGAACTTTATTTAAATAAAGATTTTGTTTTGAAAAAATCATATGAATCGAATACATTGACAACGCTAAATAAAGAAATTTTGTTTTCTATTTTTTCGTAGTTTTGCACCTCTTCGACGAGCCGACAATGAATCATATTTGTGTCAAGTCGTGGAAAATTTTTTTAAATTAAATTTGTAAATTTGTTTTCTATTTTTTCATAGTTTTGACCAACTCTATTTAATAAATTAGTTTTATTTTCTGTTTTTTCATATATTTGAACCTCTTCGACGAGCCAACAATGGACTTTTTTTTTTGCTGAGTCGGAAAGGATTATTTTTCGCGGTAATTGATACAAATAGAGTAAACTGACATCACTGTTTTTTTTTTACTTTGTGATACTTTTGAACTTTTTTGACGAGCCGCCAATGAATACAGTTTGACAACTACCACGAAAATTATAATGCCTGTCAGTGTTGAAACTGTAAAATTCTCTATTTTTTACAATGTGAAATATTTTTGCAGCTACAACGGTTAAGTCTAAAAACAAAATACTCTATTCACAATTTGACAGCTATTGAAAATATTTTGACAGTTATACTTATAACCACCATAACTTATAACAGAAGTATTTTCATTGTTGCACCCGCTAAAACAAGAAGATAATCACTGCCTAACGCAAGCAAGTGTTGAAATTGTCATAACTTTGACAATTAATTACAAGCTACATTTGTTAATACCATCTTGTAATATTCTGTCAAAATGGGAAGGTAATAACGCCTCTATTACTTGAAATTTTGAAACAATAATTGTGATTTGACAGATGTCAATTATAAGTGTTAAAATAGGAAAAAATAATTTTGTTAGAATTTAAAACGGTCGAAATTTAGCAACTGTCAGGAATGAGAAAAAAAAAGAACTGTTTACAATTTGCCAGTTGTCAGAAATTTGTCGATAGTTACGACACTCTACGTTGTAGAAGTTAAATTTTTTGATTTGACAGCTGTCAGATGAGATTTGACGATTGTCAAATCCGAAAAAAAGATCTTTAATAGGAGGCTATGTTGTAACTATACTTACTTCGTGTTACAAATGTTGAAATTGTTAAAATTTTGACAGTTACCATTGAAACATTTGAAGAAATTGTTTTGATAATTAAAAATTTGTTAATACCGCACAGGTACCTAACTGTCTTGTAATATTCTGTCAAAATGGGAAGGTAATACCGCCTGTATTGCTTGAAATTTTTAAATAACAACTGTGGTTTGACAGATGCTAATTATTAGTATTAAAATAGAGAAAAATAGGTGTTTTTAGAATTTGATGTCAGTCATAAGTTTCTTCATATATAAAACGGTCGAGATTTTAAAAAAATGCCGATTTTACAACGTGACAGCTATTGGATGTGATTTTGACAGTAACTGTTGTCAAATTTGAAGAAAACAGAAATTTCATTCATTTCATTCAAATTGTCAGAAATCTCTCGATAGTTACGACACTCTACGTTGAAGAAAGTAAGCAAGTTTTTAATTTGACAGCTGTCAGATGAGACTTGATGATA
The DNA here is from genome assembly GCA_023690525.1 of Holotrichia oblita. Lineage (NCBI taxonomy): Eukaryota > Metazoa > Arthropoda > Insecta > Coleoptera > Scarabaeidae > Holotrichia > Holotrichia oblita. The sequence continues at coordinate 9,933,683 of CM043019.1, read as the reverse complement.
TTGTCAAATCCGAAAGAAAAAGATCTTTAATGGGAGGCTATGTTGTAACTATACTTAGTTCGTGTTAACGCTTACAAATGTTGAAATTGTCAAAATTTTGACAGTTACCATTGAAACATTTGAAGGAACTGTTTTGATAATTAAAAATTTGTTAATACTGCACAGATAACTGTCTTGTAATATTCTGTCAAAATGGGAAGGTAATACCGCCTGTATTGCTTGAAATTTTGACAGATGTCAATTATTAGTATTAAAATAGAAAAAAATAGTTGTTTTTAGAATTTGATGTCAGTCATAAGTTTCTTGATGCTTGAAACGGTCGAAATTTTTAAAAAATTGCCGATTTTACAATGTGACAGTTATTGGATGTGATTTGACAGTAACCGTTGTCAAATCTGAAGAAAACGCTGCATTTACAAATTAATAGCTGTCAGAAATTTTTTGATAGTTACGACACTCTACGCTGAAGAAGCTAATCAATTTTTTGATTTGACAGCTGTCAGATGAGATTTGACAATTGTCAAATCCAAAAAAAAGATCTTTACGGGAAGAACGTGTTGTAACTATACTTTGTTTGTGTTAAGGAGTGCAAATGCTGAGATTGTCAAAATTTTGACAGTTACAATTGAAACATTTGAAGAAACTGTTTTGATGATTGCAAATTAAATTTGTTAATACCGTACAGATATAGAACTGTCTTGTAATACTCTGCTAATACAGGAAGGTAATCACGCTTGCATTGTTTGAGATTTTGAAGTAATAATTGTGGTTTGACAGATGTCAATTATAAGTGCTACAATGCACAGTACAATACAGTGCTACACAAGGTTCTCGATCCTTAAAACGGTCGAAATTATTAAAAAATTGCCGATTTTACAACGTGACAGCTATTGAATGTGATTTGACAGTAACAGTTGAAGAAAATAACCTATTTCTTGATTTGACAGGTGTCAGATGAGATTTGACAATTGTCAAATCTTTAATGGGAGGACATGTTGTAACTTTTCTTCGTATTAAACGTTATGACAGCTGCAATTGTCGAATCAACACTGTATTACTAACATTTTTGTTAATAATAGGGTTAGATAAGTTTGCCTTGTATATATGTAGTCGAGGCGTTCTTTTATTTCCAGAAAATCCCAGCAAATATTTACGTATTGTCGCCCACTTCGCAAACATCCTTGATGACACACATACTTCTCCGCAGAGTACATTTCCGTTTTCATAAATAAGCCACGTTTATAAAGGAGCCTTCGTTCGTGTCCACATCCAGGACGTTGTAAAATTAATTTAAAACATCACGAAAATGTAAATTACGCATTTTCCTCATTTCGGTCGAACACTAACGCGGCGTTGCAAAAATAATATACAAGCAAACTTACTTACGATAATCCGGAGGACTGGATGATGAAAATTTAAAATATCGTTTTGGCCGCGTTGTACGGAGATCTTACCCGAAATGAAGACGGAATTGTGTTGTAAAAGACATGATAGTGGTAATAAAATTATTTTAGACCGTGATCGTAATTTCTAACTTTTGACAGATAACGACTGTAACACGGAAATTTTGGAATTCCTACCTTCACAGTGTAAAAATGGGTGTAAACCAAAATCCAAAGGAAAATTGCTTTTTAATTCCATTAACCTAGGAAAAGTCCTCTATTTCCACAACACTTAAAATTTTAGATTGTTAAAGTCAATTATAAAAATCGTGTGGGTTAATATAGAGTAGAGTTCTGGTATGTTTATCTGAACCGGCTGGATCTTAATATAATGACGGTGGTGGTCGTTTTTACTGGTTTCTAATTTTAAATTTTACGATTTCCAATTAATTTCATTGCCGATTTATTAAAAAAGAATCGCTTCTTTTTATAATGCGCGAAATACGCATTCTAACATCCATAAAATGTGAATTCTTAAGTAAATATTAGGATACAAGGCCCGTACAACTATCAGTATACATCAGATAGACGATTATCGTTAAGATTTTTTCTTCTGTTCCCCTCTTGTTAAGTTTCAAACACAGTCAGTAACAATACAACATAATCATCATCATCGTAGAATGTTCATTCTACGTCTAAATACAACATAATTCGAGTGAATCAGGTTGTTTATACGCGAAATGTACGAAGCAATAACTGTGCAATCGTAGGCGATTCGGGAAAACAAAGCTCCACGATAAATATTTAGATATTTTAGATGAGCCGGGGATTCAATACGAAATTTGCACAATCAAAATTACAATAAATATTGTTCCTTAGATCATTTCAGTTTGTGACAATGCGGTTTAACTTTTGTATACAATTATAACGTTGTTAGGAATACTCAAATTATATTGGCGTCGTAACGTTTGCAAAGGTGTATTTGGCAACGTTTAACGCGAACAAAGAGTAGTTACAACATGTCCTCCCATTAAAGATTAATTATTACAGTTTTGTTTAACAATTTACAAACAAACTTTTCAGATGTAATTGTTTGTGGAATTAACTAATCGCATCCAAGAACAGAATTGTTATTACCGAAGATCTCTTGAGGTATAATACATACATACATATACGATTGTGTGTGGTCGCTAACCTAAACCGCAGATTAATAAATGTCAAGTTTAATTTATGATTTTAATCAATCTATTAATTTTAAATAGGTGTCCACTTACTCCTTGTTTTGGCGACTATAATGGTTGAAAACCTTTTGACAGCTGTCAAATCAAAAAAATAGATTGTTTTCTTCAAATTTCTGACAGCTGTCAAATTGTAAACAGTTGTTTTTGCCAAGTTTACAATGTGACAGCTATTGAATGTGTTTCACAGTAACAGCAACATTTACAATTCAGCAACTGTCAGGAATGAAAAAATGGAAACTGTTTACAATTTGACAGCTGTCAGAAATTTGCCGATAGGTACGACACTCTACGTTGAAGAAGCTAACCAATATTTTTATTTTACAGCTGTCAGATGAGATTTGACAATTGTCAAAAATCCGAAAAAAAGATCTTTAATGGTTGGACATGTTGTAACTATACTTTGTTCGTGTTAACGCGTGCAAATGTTGAAATTGTCAAAATTTTGACAGTTACAATTGAAACATTTGAAGAAACTGTTTTGATAATTACACGTTAATTTGTTGTCCACAGATAATTCTCCTTGTTTTGGAAATCCTTGACTATAAAAAAAAATGGTTATTTCCTTCAACGACAGCTGTCAGCTCTTTTTTTTTCACAATTTCAATCCTTGCACGAGTGCACATTCCCAGATAGCCTCTAAATTGTAAATCTAAAGATTTTTTCTTCAAATCTCATTCAATAACTGTCACATTGTAAAATCGGCTTTTTATTTTAATCTCGACCGTTTTAAGCATCAAGAAACTTGTGACTGACATCAAATTCTAAAAACAATTATTTTTTTCTTCTATTTTAACACTTATAATTAACATCTGTCAAACCACAATTATTGTTTCAAATTCGGCATATTTTTACAATTTTGAGCGTTGCAAACATCGAGAAACTTATGACGACTGTCGAATTCTAAAAACAATTATTTTTTCGTCATATTACAATGTTAGCAAGTGTAACTGTCAAAATATGTCCGCTAGCTGTCAAATTATAAACATTATATTGTTCTCTATTAGAATTTTTCTGAAAACTGTATAACTATCAAACAAAACAGGTATCGAGCTGGAAAACTGTCATATTTTACAGTATAAGCAGGTGTAATTATCAAAATATTTTTGATAGCTGTCAAATTCTAAGTATAGTATATTATATCAAATTTGACAATTGTAACTGTCAAATCACATCTGACACAATATTGTCAAGTAATTTTTGACAGCTGACAAATTATAAAAACTATTCTCTTGTTTCTTATAATCTTTTTTTTTAAACTGTGAAATTATAGAATGAGTTATCTCCATGTGTTGGCGAATGCAACGGTTTAAATTACATAAATATGGTACCTGTCAAATTAAAAAAAACTTTTTTTTAAGATAAAATTATAAATTATAAATTTATAAAAACTATGGAACTTTTAATTTCAACCCTTGCGGATGTTTTAATGTTTTTTTTTGACAGCTGTGACATTATAAAAGCAGTTAGCTCGTTTTTGTTTTGGCTGGTGTAACCACTACTACTACAGTATTTTTACAGTTTTAACAAGTGTAACTTATAACTGTCAAAGTATTTCTGAAAGCTGTTAAATTGTAAACAGTTCTTTTTTTACAATTTCAATTCTGACTTGTAGGAGGATTTTGTAAACGTTCCAGATAGCCGCTAAATTGTCAATCTAGCGATTTTTTCAGTTTTGGCAAATGTTGTCTGTCAAATCATGTTCAATAGCTGTCACGTTGTAAAAATCAATTTTGAAAACATCAACGATGAATGATGACTATCGAACTAAAAACAATTATGTTTTCATCATATTTTACAATGTTAGCAGGTGTAACTGTCAAAATATGTCCACTAGCTGTCAAATTATAAACATTATTCTCTTCTCTGGTATAATTTTTCTGAAAACTGGATAACTATCAAACAAAACAGGTATCGAACTGGAAAACTGTGTCTCATATTTTACAGTATTAGCAGGTGTAATTGTCAAGATATTTCTGATAGCTGTCAAATTCTAAATAAAGCATATTATATCATTTGGCAATTATAACTGTCAAATCAGATCTTACAGCTATCAAATTAAAAAATGCCTTCGGTTTTTTTTCAGTTTAGAGTGTCACAATTGTCAAGTTATTTGTGACAGCTGTCAAATTATAAATACAGCATATTATATCATTTGACAATTATAACTGTCAAATCAGATCTTACAGCTGTCAAATTAAAAAATGCCTTCAGTTTTTTTTTTCAATTTAGAGTGTCACAATTGTCAAGTAATTTTTGACAGCTGTCAAATTATAAAAACTATTCTGTTTTTTCTTATAATCTTTTTTTATGAAAACTGAAATTATAAAATATGTTATCTCCGTGTGTTGACGAATGCAACTCTTAAAATTACATATGGTACCTGTCAAATTAAAAAAAATAAATTCCTTTTTTTTTTGTTAAATTTATAACAATTATGAAACTCACAATTTCAACCCTTGCGGACGTTTTAATGTCTTTTTTTTTCTTTCTTATTTTGACAGGTGCAACAACTACTACTACAGTATTATAGTAACTGTCGAAATATTTATGACGACTATCAAATTGTCAAAACAGCATTATCAGATTCGTTACGAAATACATCGACAGTTATATGATTGTAAAAACGGTTATATTTTCCTAATTTGACATTTGTAGCTTTCCAAATATTTCTGATATCTGTCAAATTTTATAATTTGACAGATGTCAGAAATTGTATAATTTGACAGATATCAGGAAGCTTTTAATAGTTAGCAAATTTAAAAGTAGGAACATTAACTGTTTTTTTACAAATTGACATCTGTCAAATATACTAAAACAGAACACAGTTCTGTTGTCATATTTTTAACCTTTGCAGGCTTTATAAAGTTCGTATCTTTTTGTTTTGACTAGTGCAACACTTAAAATATGTACTTCTGACGGCTGTCAAATTGTAAAAACAGTATTCAGTTTCAGATTTGACAATTGCCAGCTGTCAAAATATATTTGACAATGGTATAATTATGGAAACGGTTAATTTTTCCTATTTTAACACTCGTATGGTCACAATTTTGTGACTTCTCACGTTTTTGGCTGTTCCAAATTTGTATTCAAGTTTTAAACGGCCTGTATTTCTATTTAAGAATTAGATGATCGAAAACGTCAAATGTCATAATTTTTCAACAGTGTCAAAAATGTTAAATTATAGAAAAAGTCTTACGATTTTTGTACATGGAAGATGAGATAAGAAAATAATAAATACATTCACATGTTAGTCGGTAGAAAAAAAAAAAAGAAAGTTGGCTTCACATTTATGTTGATGAGCGTATTTGTATTCAAACCGGGTGCAAGGACGTCATATTTGGGTTATAGAATTGGGGAAGAACACGACATATGCGCGTCTTTTATTCATGTAAATGAATTTCGTTGCGTTTACTTCGTTGTGTGTGTGTGTGTGTGTGGATGCGTGGCGTGTAAACAGAAAAACATGCCCGCATAAACAGATATGTTCGTATTGGTAATGTATTTAGTTCGTTTTCTCCCTGTTACTCGGTGATTCTATAAATATTTTCAGCACATATGTGGGTATAATGTGTAAAAGTTGATGCATCTGTAATTTGACGTAAAAAAAATTATAAATTAGAATTCTTTTTTTTTTTTTGATTTATTCTTAAATGCTCGCCAATATCTTATAATGCGGAGTGAACAGACATACTTCTGAAGTTATTTTGAGGAGAAAATGGCCTATTAACATTCTCTTAATTCGCAATGGTTTCTCTTTAAAGTGCACGCGTTTAAGATGTAATTGCTGAAAATCTTAAAATAATTTTCTTCTAGGAAATAATGAAGAACCGAATGTAATAAAATTAAACACTCTATTAACTAATTTTTAGCTCTAGTGTTTAAGAATAATTGAACCATTTTTAGCTCAACCCCCCAATTCCTCCTTAGAAATTCATTCCACAAAATTTGTATTTGGAAAATTGAAACTTTGGAAACTGTTTTAGATTATTTTAGTTCTTCTGAATCTTGTTTCACAATTTCAGCCTTCTATCTAGAGATGGCAAAATGTCATTGCCATCTCTTCCCCTCCTCTTCCAATCCTTTTTTGAAAATATTACTTTCAGGAATTGTTTCGTGCAGATTTTGTTTCAACTCACAAAGAAAATTATTTTTTTCCCGATTATTGAAATTGAAACAAATTTTCTAATTATTATAAATAAACACGGGATGTGGCGACGTTGTTTTAAGTTTGTTCAAAATTTGTCCATTTCACCTTTCTATTTCCCAAATTTAGTGAAATAATTGAAGGAAAGACAAATCACTTTGTCTCCACCCCTCCCCCTGCCTTGCTTTTTAAAGATGAAAGTTTTAAAAATCGTTTAACGCAACAGGACGGACCAAACAAACGGGAAAAAATGTTGGAAATTGGTTCTAAAGTTTTGGAAAACTTCAGAAAAATGTTCAAACCAATTTGGAGCAAATATACCATCGAGAAATATTTTTAAATTTTATAATTTGGAAAAAAGGGTAAAAAATAAAAAGAGTTGCTCCATGCTTTAGGTCTGTTCTTCGTTTTCCAGAAAGTTTAAGCTTTCTGCTTCGCGTATTTTGACGAAGTAAATGTCAAAACCGAAATTTTCTTCTTCCAGTCCCTTCCTTTTTGAAAATAAAAATTTTAGCGGGTGGAGCAAAAAAAAATCGTTTTTCCTAATTATTGAGTGTGTCAGAATGCTAAAATTGCGGGGGGAAAAATAGAAATTTTGGAATTTTGAAAATAAGTTGGGTGTGGCGGCGTCGGAAGGAAATGAAATTTTCGAGAGTTGCTCCATGTCGTTTTAAGTTTGTTTTAAATTTTTCCGTTTTATCTTTTTATTTCGCAAATCTGGTGAAATAATTGAAGAAAAGACAAATTTCGCTGTCTCCACCCTCTCCTCCACCTTACTTTTTAAAGATGAAAGCTTTAAGAATCGTTTAACGCTAAGTTCTTCACTGGATCTCTTGGTGCAGAAGTAGAACACTAAACACTTCAACCCACTAAACACCAAACAAGTTTTAACTAAAACATTAACGCGTTATTATCAAGGCGATAATAAAACTTGGTGATACAACAAGGTGATAATACAAAAAGTTGATGTAACAGGGCGGACCAAACAAACGAGAAAAAATTTTGAAAGTTGCTTCTAAAGTTTTGGAAAAATTTAGAAAAACGTTCAGACCAATTTGCCAATTTACCACCTGGAAAAATTTTTAAATTTTGGAATTTGGATAAAAGGCTAAAAATAAAAAGAGTTGCTTCATGTTTTAGACTTGTTCTACGTTTTTTCCCGACAGTTTCAGCTTTCTGCTTCGCACATTTGACGAAATAAATGTCAAAACCGAAATTTTGTTGTTGCAGTTGTGTTTCGAAAATAAAAATTTTAGGGAGTGGAGGAAAGAAAATTTGTTTTTTCTCGATTATTGAGAGTGACAAAATGCTAAAACTGCGGAGAAAAAATTGGAAATGTTGTAATTTTGAAATGAAATTTTCGAGAATTGCTCGATTAAGTCGAATTGTCGTTTTAAGCTTCTTCTAAATTTTTCGATTTCACCTTTTTATTTCGCAAATTTCGTGAAACAATTGAAGAAAACAAAATTTTTGCTGCCCCTTCCCCCATTCCCCTCGTCTCACCCTTCCCCCTTCCAGACTCTCTTTTTTTTAATGCAGCTTTCAGGTATTGTTTCATGTAATTTTTTTCTGTTCACTCTTCCAAATTTTCAGTTTTCTACTTCGCACGTTTTGCAGCGTAAGTGGCAAAGTGGAAATTATTGAGAGTAACAAAATGCTAAAACTGTAGGCAAAAAAAAATCTAAAATTTTATAATTTTGAAAAAAACGCGGGATGTGGCAGCGTTGCTTGTTCTAAATTTTTCCATTTCACTTTTTTATTTCGCAAATTTGGTGAAATAACCGCCCTCTTTCCCCTTTACTCCCCTTGCTTTTTGAAAATGAAAGTTTTAAGTCTTGTTTTAAGGTTGTTGATGTAGCAGGACGGAGCAAATGAAAAAAATGAAAATTTTAGGAATTCTTCCAGGTTATTCGTTCACCCTCAATTATTGTATGATCAGAACAATTTTCAAAATTTAAGATTTGATTCCGTAAGCTTGTGATATCTTGTTTGGAGCAAATATATTAATTGGAATAACTTTTAATTTTTGAAATTTTGAAAAAAAGACTTTGGAAAAGTTTTCTTCCGTTGGAGGGGGGTGGAAGGGGTGGGGCAACGAATATTCGTTTCGAAAATAAAAATTTTAGGGGATGGAGGAAAAAAAAAAGGTTTTTCCCGATTATTAAGAGTGACAGAATGCTAAAACTGCGGAGAAAAAATTAGAAATGTAATTTTGAAATGAAATTTTCGAGAATTGCTCCATGTCGTTTTAAGCTTCTTCTAAATTTTTCGATTCCACCTTTTTATTTCGCAAATTTCGTGAAACAATTGAAGAAAACAAAATTTTTGCTGGCCCTTTCCCCCACTCCCCCTCGTCTCTCCCTTCCCCCTTCCAGACTCTTTTTTTTTAATGCAACTTTCAGGTGTTGTTTCATGTAATTTTTTCCTCTACACTCTTCCAAATTTTCAGTTTTCTACTTCGCACGTTTTGCAGCGTAAGTGGCAAAATGAAAATTATTGAGAGTAACAAAATGCTAAAACTGTAGGCAAAAAAAAAATCTAAAATTTTAAATTTTGAAAAAAACGCGGGATGATTTTGTTCTAAAAATTCATTTCCAGGTTATTCGTTCGCCCTCTTTTTGAAAATGAAAGTTTTAATTGTTTTAAACAATTTTCAAAATTAGAAAAAAAAAGATTTAATTCTTCCAGGTTAGCTTGTTATATCTTGTTTGGAGCAAATATATTAATTAGAATAACTTTTAATTTTTGAAATTTTGAAAAAAAAACATCTTCTGAAAGTTTTGGTCGTAGGGGGTGGAAGGGGTGGGGCAACGAATATTCGTTTTTCCTAATTATTTTACGAATTATCCATGGTAGAATATGCTAAAACTTTAGAAAAAAACGTTCAGAACAACCTTCAAAATTAAAGATTTGATTACGAAAGCTCGTTAAGCTTGCAAGGAAGAGTTGCTTCACGTTTTAGGCTTATTTTACGTTTTTTTTTCGAAAGTTTCAGCTTTCTACTACCCCTACATACTCCGAGGCTCTGTTATGAAGAAAAACTTGCTTAAACTCGACGTTTCGCTATTAATATCAGTGGCATCTTCAGGAGCAAAAACTGGGTGAAGGTACGAAATTCTACCTGGTTACCCTAACTTTCTGGGCAATTTTGATTCCGAAATTTTGTTACAACGAAAATTCAGTCGTTTTCAATAAACTTAAATTTATTAAATTCCATTTTTTTTTGAATGCAAAACATTGTACAGTATGTCCCAAAAGTTTGCAGCAGGTTTTGGATTCTATGAACTATTTTTTATATATAACGCTGTATACATATGTATTAAAAGTAGTTTTTAATAACAAGCATTACATGTCCTCTTTTGTGGAGACTACATAGATAAGAATAACAGAAGTATAAAATAGGATTTTATCCAATTACATTGTTTAAAATTAACTTCTAAGTTTCTACAGAACGCACACGACATAGAAATTCCACGGATAATGAAGGCATTTTAAGTAGACACAATAATTTTATGGCGAAGCATTAGACCCGCTGCACTGAATGCCGTAGCAATTATTTAATTTGCATGCGCTGTCATTTACATTTTCAATTAACTTTGTGCGTTAAGGTATAGACATGTGCGTGTATACAATGTCCTTCAAAAGAAATATTATGTTTGTTGTGTATAATTTTTAGAATAGAATTGTTTGCGCATAGTTCACCATTGTTTTTCGTTCGTCGCGGATTAAATAATTCGGGAATTTCAAGAATTTACGAACGAACATTATCCTCGCATATTTTACGCGCACCATTCAATGTAATACAATTGTTAGAATTCGATATATTTCATGCATATATGTACAATGCATGCATCAGCGTTTAATTAACACACCAAACAAAATTCCATTGGGTTGCAAAACAAAAACAGGTCATCAATAATATCTCTGTACATATTTAATATATGATAAACTCGCAGCATTAACTTGGGACATTTTTAAATAAACATTTGTACACACAAACGAAGCTCCGATTAACGTGAGCTGTAAGATACAGGATAGTATTGTGCAACATGCCGTAAATGTATGGATTGTATGGATAGACGACGAAATTTTAGTGTTTGGGAACCTTGATTGGCGCACGCGTAACGAATATGGAACGGAATTGTGCTACGATCAATGCTTGCCAAGTAGTTATATTTGCAAACGAAATTAGATAGAAAGCGAAAAAAGGAGATCGCTATAAATGACAATTACGTGTGAACAACTGCTGTCTTATCAACTATGTAAACATAATATTGCAATGATATCTTTAAAACATTATTCCGATTTCTTCTACTTCAAAAAGTAAATTTCTAAATTTTTTTTTATTACAATTTTGGGCGGCACCTCAATAGTTAATAGTTTTCAAACTCAATTTCGAAGCATCGATAAAATGACACCATTCTTCTGGATTGTGTTGATTACTCAATGTCAGCATCAAATCGTCGACGTTTTTGCAGAATGAAAGACCTTCTTCAGTTGCTTCAGTGCTTTCGTTCAGCTGTCACAAATAGACTTAAATTGAATCTAACGACGGACGTCGTATTTTGCCGATCTACACTCTGGAGCAAAAAAATTGACTCAGACCACACTCTGAAAAAATACAGTTATGTTTTAGGATGCAAAAACTGTGTTCTAGAAAATTTTTATCCGGACTGTTGGAAAACCAGTATTATCGACTTGCGTCCTATTTCAATTTTGCCAACATTATTCAACATTGTTGAGAAGGTTGTCGTTAGGAAGGTTTCTTAGAGTTTAATGACATTTTACCAGTTGGTAAGTTGGGTTTTTGAGCAGGATACGGATGCGCCGACAATGATAAGATCACGGTATTGGTCCTACTAGACTATAGCAAGGCGTTTGATACCAAAGTTAGTAAGTCAAACTTGTAAAAGTACAATTAAGGGGGAAGGAACCATGTTTGTGTGTCGCTTCAATTTCATGTTCAGAATGGCGATTCCCCATTGAACAAGTTAGATTTGAGGCTTTTAATAAACGGCTATCTTGATAAAGTTGGAAGTACGAATAAATCTTACTGATTTTGGGCTAACAATTTTAGTAAACAAATAAATATGATTTATTGCCCAACGAGAAAACCCAATAACATGACAAAATTACATGGCTAAATAATACATATTTTGTACAGAATAAATATTTTTATAAATACTTCACTACGATCTACTATCAAAAAAAAAAAAACGAAAAAGAACTAATTAAATTTATTTCCAATAAAAATGTCATTATAGATGTTATTAGCCTTTACAGACATATGAGTTAGTGGCGGTCTGAATAAAACATTTGTTCTTGCAGTGTTATAAGAAAAAGTTGGAACTGTTCTGGAGCCTAAACGAGGAACATGAATGTTAACAGTTGCCAGAAGATCAGATTATGCTCGTCCAATAAAAGCTGATATTCAATGTTTCGAACTGGATGCTCACCAGACATTTTGAATGACAATAAATGCAAAATATAATTTTTTAACCAATTCAGCACTCCTAAAGTATTTCGATGTACGGATAATGACACCCAAAGTCTTTGTTGCTGAAGAGCAGATACTTTCCAGATGGCAATTCAATGATATCTGTGAGTCAAATATTACTCTTAAATCACTAATTTGGGTAACATTGTTAAGAGTTTGGCTTCGTATTCTGTATGTTGAAAGAAATGGTAGAGTCTTTCGTGTCATGGATATAGCATAACACTTGTTGACGTTCAGAAATAGTTTGTTTTTCTTCGCTCAATCAACAACAAAGATACGGTCAATGTGGCTGGAAATGGAAGAAAACGTCTTCAGATCGTCAGCATAACCAAGAGCTGCACAAGGTATCGACGTCAAAAGATCATTTCTAAATATTACACATAATAAAGGTCCAAGATTAGAGCCTTGTGGTACCCCCGAATGAGATATGTATTGTTCGGATATGAGGCCATTGTAGAACGCAAAATTCGTTCTTTCATTGAAATATGAAGCCATAAACGTTCCCAGCGAAGGAGCAAAACCAAAATGCTGCAATTTGTTCAACAATAGTCGATGAGCTATCATCTAGGGAAGACATAATATTGATTAATGTCGATGCCGATACCAATTCCAGTCTAAAAGATGGCAAATCCACAGTCAACTCAGGAGGATCCATTCCAGACCTTGATTGAGTATAAACAGAAAAAGTTTCGGCGAAGGTATTTACAGTCTCTATAGGATCCTCTAATTTTGTAATTATAAATTCCATCAAAGCTGCTGCCAGCATAATGTTTGCTGGTAGAGTAAGTGGGCCGAGAATTTGAAGGACTACTGGATAAAAAGGGATCCTCAGACTCTCGTTTTAATCGAAGCAAAAGCGGCTGACTTTATGGTGTTATTTGAGGATTAGTTTATGACAACACTGTTGTAGAAAGGGTGGAATGTACGGAATAATGTATCTACACACTTTTCTAAAAAGGTGTCTCAGAAAAAGATGTTTTGTTTTGGGCTGCAAACCATTCCTTCATCTCTATTATCAGTGTCTCATTGTCCTCACAAAGGTGTTTTTTGAGTTTTGGGAATAGAGAGAACTCACTAATCACCAAAGTCACCAAATCTGGAGAATAAATATTTTGAATTTATTATAACCTCTTTTGTTTTTCAAAAAAGAGAGTTGTGCCAGATCAGTTTTTCATTGACAGGATATAAAATTCAGCAAAACCATCGACTTTTATCGTGGTCAAGCCTGATTCGCACTTGCAAGTCTATTTTGGAATAATGATTCTGAATTCCTTAAGACGTTGATAGACGGTATAACGATAGTAGAAAGCTTTAACGCCGTCAGAAAAAAAAAAGTTTTGCCTTGGGCGGCAAACCACTCGTTTACCTTTATCATCAGTGTCTCATCGTGCAGAAAGTGAATCCAGCTAAGGTATTCTTTGAGTTTGGAGAAGACATGGAAGTGACTAGCGGTCAAATCTGTAGAATAGGGCGGTTATTGGAAAATTTTTAAGCCTGTATTATGCACGGCGGTCATTGAAACACAGCTTCTCTAGCCAGGGGCGTTGTCCTGATGTAGTAGCACATCACGTCTGAGTTTTCCTCTCCTTTTATCTTTGGTAGAATCACACAGTTTTGAATTTAAATCAGCATAATATTGCCTAGTTATAGTCTGAGGAGGTGGTAAAAAATTTTTAAGGACAACTTCTTCGGCATGCCAAAAAACTGTGGCCAAGAGGGAGAGGGAGGGGGGGGGGGTGAATCCTTGTGCCCAGCCTTTTTGATTCAGGATCATAATGATGAACCCAGATTCCATCCACAGTAGCGAATCTTGCTAGGAAGTGGCCAGAATCTCGCTTAATGATGACGAAATTCGTCTCTGAAGTGACCTATAGAATGTGCTTTTGCTCTGGCGTCAACAGCCACAAGTCCGAGCTATGAATTTCACACAGTGATTCGTCTATCTGTCAGGACCATATATTTTAAACAACAGTTTATAAAAGTTTAATTATGGTCATTTTACAAAAGGAACGGAAACAATTCTAGCTTGAATTTCTTGATAACCTGGTACCTCTGACATTTTGAAAGTAAAATCCAGCAGATGTTTCTCCGTACATCGACAGGTTATTGCGCTTAACGCTATTATGAATGTGGTTCTGTGGATTGATATATAAATATGTGTAAATGACATATTTATATATCAATCCACAGAAGCACATTCAAGTTTAGTGTACTTTACTTGTTTACCTTGTTTACCTAAATCATATTAATGAAGATGACAGAATTTGCTACAAAATGGCGTAATTTAAAAACAAATACCGGTAAAATCACGTAATTTTTTACCTGTTATAATACCGTGAGAATACTAAATATTTTTTGGGAACACGTTGGAAATTATACACTCGGGAGCAAAAAAATCGATTCAGACTGCACTCTCGCAGTAAAATGTCCCTGGCACAAAAAATATAACATAAATTCCAGTTTTGCTTTTCAAACCTGTAAGTTCAAGATCTTAACATAAAAATGAGTGCACATTCTTCTAAGTAACATTTCTTTTTCTTTGAAAAAATACAGTTATGTTTTAGGATGCAAAAACTTCAAAAGAGACGCGGAAAACTTAAAAGAATAGACTAGATAATATCAAGTACATTTTATTTTAATTTTCAAAAAACATGATCAATATTTAGTGTTACCGCCCCTAGCCCTAATTACCGCTTGTAAACGATTCTTCATGGAAGAAATAAGTTTAATCGCGCTGTCTTGCGAGATAGCGTCCCACTCTTCGGTAAGTACTGTTTGAAGTTCATCTCTCGTAACTGGTGCGGGATTTTTAGCCCGAATTTCCTTTTGAGGGCTGCGCGCCGGCCAGTCCATAACTCGTATTTCAAGTTATTGCAAGTGATGCCTTACGGAAACTGCACTGTGTGGACAGGCATTATCTTGGATGAGAATGAAGGTTTCCCCGATAAAACCAACGTAAGGAACGACATGGTTCTCTAGAATTTCTTGGATGTATCGGTTCGCAGTCAAACCTCCTGCTCGGCCGCCGGTTTCAATAAAAACCAGCTCGGTAGAAATGCCAGCCCACACCATACAGGAACCTCCTCCAAAAGCCACCTTTTCTGTTATGCAGCATTGTACGAATCTTTCTCCCGGCCTTCTGTATAGTTTTGCTCTTCTGTCACTGCCGTGCGAACACACTCTGCTTTCATCCGAGAACAGTACAGAGCGCCATTGCTCGTTTGTCCAATCAACATGCTCTCTTGCGAAACGGAGACGAGCTGCTCGATGAGCTGGGGTCAATTTTGGACCCGTAGCTGGCTTGAGTCGTCTTCTGACTGTCCACCGACTAACAGCCACTCCCCGTGTTTCTCTGAGCTCCCGTTGAATTTTTACGCCGGTGAGAGCCCGATTTCTTAAAGGGCTCTGGACAATGAAACGGTCATCTCTCACTACTGTGCACCGCTTTCTGCCCGAGCCTCTTCTTCGATGAAAGCTACCATTCTCCTGGTATCTTCGGTAAACTCTTGACACGGCAGACTGACTCATGTGCAGCACACGAACGACTTCCCGTTGATTATGGCCTTGTTGCAATAATGCGACTGCTTGAGCTGCTACTTCGGTTGTAGTATCCATTAGCAGCTAATATTCCTAAATGTAGCTGACGGAAATGTATACCGGTTGACGTTTGACAGCCAACTAATACAGGTTGATAAGGTAGAAAGCCTTTTAAACGACCTACTCGCTTGCAAAGAACAATGATGTCAAATTATACAAAATGTTGTGATTATCGATCACAACAAATGAATATGCACTCATTTTAAAGCTAAGATCCTGAACTTAAAGATTTTAAAAGCAAAAGTGGAATTTAAGTTTTAGTTTTTGTGCCAGATGTAATTTAATGCTAGTGTGCAGTCTGAGTCGATTTTTTTGCTCCTGAGTGTAGCTGGCCAAAAGTCGATTTTAAAAATTCAATATTATGCAGTTTAGGGGCATTTGCTGAGGAAGGTATTTAGTCACTGCACATAATTATGCCCCTTCCCCTCCGCCCCATAGCATGTACTTAAGTGCAACAGCATCTCAGCATAGTTCCCTAATCATCATTTGGAGGTGAATAATGTTTGCATTACAATTTCTTGAAAAAAAGAAAAAGAAATCAATGAAATAAAGCAGAAATTGTCATACCTAAAATCCGAATTTAAAAGAAGGTGGACTTTGGCAAATAAGATAGATTTCTGAGAAGTAATGAGCAGTGGCTGAAAGAATCACTTACGCTACCGAAAGAGAAGGAGAATACGGGGACGTCCATCTAAAAGTTTTGTGGAACTAAGTGAGAGGAGAAAAGGGATAAAAACTGAAGAACTCAGAAGTAGTACGGAAACAGTTGTGGGCAGAGAGAAGAAGAGATGCTTCAACAGTGATAAAAGACTTGTCAATTTCTCCAAGTCGTACCAAGCGCTCAAAAAACAGTGATCTCCTCTTTGTGCTTTATCAATGATAGTGGAAGGTGAGCTAACTAGAAAGCAGTATCAGGTGGTAAGATCAACAAATAAATCGTTTTTTTTTCCGTGCTATATTGTACTGTAGCGTGGAAAAACAGAAGCGTACCCGAATAAACCTTCCTACCCTCCTCCTCTCCCTCCCCCCTTCCTACCGAAAACCTCGGCCGAAATTAAACTTCAAAGTTTAGTAAACCATTAAGTGTGGAAGAGAGGTGGTTAAATCAAAAAATAATCTGGCAAAATCCAACCCCGTCTTCACCACGTTATTGCTGGCCTATTTTAGAATTAGATTTCTCAAAGAAACCGTTGACGTCACCATACTGACGAAATCGCTTATGTAAAAGCTGCAGCAGATTCGTTGGAAGAAAGGAAAATTACTATGAAAGGTAAATAATTCTCTGTTCAACATGTTTTGACGCTAACAATGATGGATATGAAAGTTTGTAATGCTGCTACGCATACAACATCAACCATGAAATGCTATATTTTTGGAGCAACATCCAAGGATTTTAATAATTTGGAATTAATAAGACAAGACACGAATTTGGATTTTTTGAAATTCTTCTCTGCGTCTTTTACAAACTCACTGTGAAAAAGTGGCGTTTAGAGTCTGACAGCGACAAAGAAATTGCGGCTAGAAGAAGGCAGCATATTCAAGAGCAATTTAGAGCATGTGTTGGTCAGTGTAATCTGTAATGTTATCATCGGTAGAATAAAATTCATTTTAATTGGAAGTTGCCGTCTAAAGCAGTGATCAACTTCAAAAGTAGTTGCTGTCTATAACGAACTTTTAAACATCGTATAACCTCTTGAGTTATAGACTGTTGCATTTGGTCGCCAAAAAAAAAATTAACTCAATTATCAATTTAGAGTAAGACCTTTCGGCTTTAGGCTTGCGAGTTCTTTATCCCAGTCTCTCAAAAGCTTTTCAAAAATGTCGGAAGTAATCCAGGCATAATACAGTCTTTAGCCATTTTCCTTCATTAAACACTAAAAGTTTTATCGAGCAACTTCTAGCAAATTCCTCATGCTTTGTTTCACATTGGATGTCAAATCTTCGTTTGAACAGGTCAATCCATGCTCTCAAACATTCAGCTTCCAACGTTGAAGATTTTGGTTCTTCTTCATTTAGTATCTGATTTTTTTTTGGAGCGCTTCAAAATCCTTAGTTTGTAGAATAGGTCCAGATATAACGGAAACTCTTTACTGAAAATCATCTTAGAAGTAGACTGTCCTACCTCTGGTTTGGACGTTGCAAGGGTCAACTTATATTCTCTGCAAATTGCAGCATTTTTAGCGCCATTTTTAAATATACCGACATCGTAGACTTGGTTTGAAATATTATGCACCTCCCCTCTCTCTCTCTCTCTCTCTCTCGCCCTCCTCCCCCCACTCCCTCCCCCTAAACGTAAACGTGTACCAAACTAACACATGGAAACGATTTTGTTGGTAATAGCCGAAGTTCGTAATATCCGAGTTTGATTGTATTTATTTTCGTTGACGGTTAGATGGCACGGTTTCGAAACTTTTTTAGTTTCTTAAGTACTTACGTTAAAAAAATAAAATAAAAAAATAAAAATTTTGATTTTATTTATTTATTTTTGAGTTAGAATAGCAACAGTTTTAACAATATAGATTAAGATTCCGAGCCTTCAGATAAATCTTTTAAGAGTTAACCGTATTTATTATTAAAGAAATAGAACAAATACAAATTTTAATTTTATTTATTTATTTATTTTTGTCGGAATTTGCATAGCATCTCAAACATTATAACGATAATTATTAAGCCTCGGATCGCTCAGATAAACATTTCGTAAGTTTCCCCCGCTATTTATCATACCTTAAAAAGAATAGGAAAGAAATCCAAATTTTGATTTTATTTATTTATTTATTTTTGGAGTGTTTACGATCCAATTAGCTCAGGAAAATATTTCAAAAGTTATCGAAATTTTTTATCGCAAAATCAATCGCTCGAAAAAAAAACAAAATTTATTTTTATTTATTTATTTTTATTTGGTTTTTGATTGACACCTCAAAAGTTATAGCGATTACTGTTAAGTTTAGAAACGTTCAGATAAATATTTCAGGAGTATACGTGCTTTTTAAACTAGAGAAAAAATTCAAATTTATTTTATTTATTTATTTTTCTTGGTGTTTCGGTAGTACTGGGTGTCCAATTTTCGATGGTTTTGGGGGGTATCTCACTTATTCGTAAAGATAGAGAGTTGCGGTTTTCGCATTACTTTGCTACTTTTTTGTGAAACGAAAGATGCCGCGAACAAAATTTTCGTAGCTCACTTCGTTTTCGAGATACAGGGTGATTTTGAAAATATTGCATTTTGGAACCCCCCTCGTATCTCAGTTATCGTTTAACTTATCGAAAAGATAAAACATGTTTTTTATGCAGTTTTTTACGTAGACTCCAGTGGCGTAGATAGATTTCCGCTGAAGACTGTAATTTTTTAGATATTAGTCAAAGTTATGTTTTTTTTTAAATGAGACATCCTATATATTTTTTGATGGTTTGGTTAAGCTTTTTACAAGCTTTTCAAAAATATATAACACTTTAGATATATTTGCATTTGAATGAAAATTCAAATGCCTCGTCTGCGTTTTCGTTACATTGGATATAAGTAACAAGCATGTCAAACTTTTCATTGTTATCGAAGACCGCGTTGTCGCCCATGACAAAGAAAAATAAAATTCTAACACAAAACGGTAAATAATAAGTATAAAAATAAATAATGAATATTCTGACCGATTCTGACACTATTCTGACATAAACCACCTAAAACTCGTAAATTGACATATTGACATTGACATTGCAGTTTTTTTTTATTCGCCATGGCCTACTAACAAAAAAATTATATTTTGAATTTAAAATGCAAATATATCTAAAGTGTTATATCTTTTTGAAAAGCTTGTAAAAAGCTTAATCAAACCGACAAAAAATATATAGGGTGTCTCGTTTAAAAAAACATAACTTTGACTAATATCTAAGAAATTACAGTCTTCAGCGGAAATCTATCTACGCCACTGGAGTCTATGTAAAAACCATAACTGACACAACAACTCTCTATCTTTACGAATAAGTGAGATACCCCCCAAAACCATCGAAAACTGGACACCCGGTACATATCTTAAAATTTATAATGATTATTTAAAAAAATTGAATTTATTTATAACGTTCAGATAAATATTTTAGGAGTATACGTGATTTTTTTAAATTAGAGAAAAATTTGGATTTATTTTATTTATTTATTTTTATTGGGGTGTCAGCAGTATCTAAAAATTTATAATAATGTTTATTAAGGTTCGAAGAGCTTAGATAAATATCTTGAAAATTACCGCGATTTTTCGTACCTTCTAAGAAAAAAAAGTGGAATTTATTTATTTATTTTTGTGGGAGTTTGGGTAGCATCACAAACATTATAGTGATAATTAATAAAGCTCGAAGCGTTCACATAAATATTTCGTAAAAGAATAAAAAAGAAGAATAAAAAAGGAAGATAAATTTTAATTTTATTTATTTATTTATTTAACTTTTACGATTCAAAGCGCTCAGGTAAAGAGACATTTCCAAAGTTATCGCGATTTTTCTATTTAAAACAAATTAAAAAAAAACAAATTTTGATTAATTATTTATTTGATTATTTATTTGTTTTTGTTGAGGTTTTGAAAGTAAATCATGAGCCATAACGATAATTGTTCATGTTCAAATCGTTTAAACAAATATTTCGCAAGACATCCAAATTGTGATTTTATTTATTTATTTTTGTGGTTGGGGTAGTATTAATTTATATTTCAAAAGTGATCGTGACTTCGTTCTTTTTTTTACATTAAAAGAGGATAGAAATAAGATGCAAATTTTGATGTTGTTTATTTATTGAGACTCAGACTTATTTATTTATTTTTGTCGGAGTTTGGGTAGTATCTTAAACATTGTAGTGA
Organism: Holotrichia oblita; assembly: GCA_023690525.1. Taxonomy (NCBI): domain Eukaryota; kingdom Metazoa; phylum Arthropoda; class Insecta; order Coleoptera; family Scarabaeidae; genus Holotrichia; species Holotrichia oblita. The sequence goes on along the minus strand of CM043019.1, from coordinate 9,912,987 downwards.
TAATTATTAAGACTCGGAACGCTCAAATAAACATTTTGTAAATTACCACCGCAAGAATAGGAAAGAAACGCAAATTTTGATTTTCTTTATTTATTTATTTTTATTCAGGTTTTTGCATGATCTGTAGATAGCGATAATTATTAAGTTTTGAAACTCTTAGATAAATATTATCACGAGTTATTGCAATTTTGTAAATTAGAAAATTTAATTTAATTTATTTATTTATTTATTTTTGTTGTACGGTTCAAAGCTTCTGATAAATATTAAAAAACAAAAAACAAAATTCACTATCCGAGCATTTTTCGAATTTTCCGAACTCCGATGGTTGTTCCAGGTTTATTTATTTATTTTTATTTAAGTTCGGGTAGCATTTCAAGACTGAAACCCATAACTAAAAATATCTCGAAATTAATCGCGATTTTTCATACTTAAAATAAAAACAATCGAAAAATTTTAATTTTGACACCATACAGGGTGTCCGTATCCATTCAGATTTGAATGAAACTTGGATAAAAAGTACAGTTTTAAATATTTAATATTTTATATTGTAGGGCTAAGAATTTTTAAAATAAAAACTCTCAAATTGTTTTAAAACGCTGCGCCGGCACTGTACATTGTACATATCATATCCGCACAGCAAATTTGACCAGAGAGCGTGCACAGATTCCATACGATATCGTTATGATTAATAGCGATATAGCCGTTTGTCTTGGTGTCGTCCAACAAAGTCATTCGCTGTCCGTCGCCAGCAGCATGCTTAGCATCGCTTGAATTCTTTTCCCTCGCCTGGTTTGACGACAATATATCGCATACGCAGAGCGGACTTAAACGGTTTCGTCTCATTACGAACATTATTTACTACACACTTAAAACGCACGCAACTAAACCGCCGAATGGTAAACTTATTTTGCCATATTGTATAACTGTCAAATTTAGTATTAAATACAGCCGGCCTACATAGTTCGAAATATGTTCTATGTTGTACGTAGTATATACGTAAAAATAATCCGGTGAGCACGTGATCGCCACCGCTAATTCAGTGGTGTACATCGCATTCCTGCATTATCTCTCCGCTCAAAGAAGAATCAAACGTACATTTATGATGTGTGCGCGGTGTCCGGGTACTTATTGATAACCTCGGGTTTTTTTGTTTTCTGCACAGATTGCTATGGAGGTCGCCGAGTCACCACTCGAAGTCCTCTCGAGAGCCGCCACCATGGTCCAGGAGAATCAACAGCAATCGCTAGCATCAACAGGTGAGTTATTATTTGATTCGTTAATGTAATGTTACGAGGTGAATTAGAAAAGTTTTTTTGCCGATGAAGTAAATTGTTCAACTCCCACTTATAAAAAACCTCTGGTATTCCCTTATCGGACAGGCAGATGTTCCAACACCAACGCCTCCTATACAGTACTTCTTGACACCGACTTAACGCTTTTTATCTTACGTTAATGAATCGTCGTTGTAGAGTGTTTTTTTTTTATATCACACATCGTTCATTAACTAGATTCTAACAGCGATAGTCCATTATAGGAAAGCTGTCAGATCTGTACACTATCGCTCGAAATTTTCTTCCAATTTTATGTTAAAAATTAACGACACTGTAGATTTGTGATTCCTATTTAACCGAATCGAACATTTCACTACGCATTCCTAATAAATTTAAATTTAGTCTACACTGTGACATCTGTATATATACAAACGTCATCGCTTGGTATCTTTGGCTTTCATCGCCACGGTATTATGAATGACAGCGAATGGGGATATTGGACTGTTGGAAGTTAAATTTCGATCTAAACTCAACGTGTTTAATAGCTATTATATACAGGGTCTACCACGGAATCAGTCCACTTCTAAATGTGGAAGTTTTGCGTTTAATTAAATAAGAAGATGGTTTCTAAGAAATTTTCTTTACAATGCCTTCATTTAATCCTCCTCCCCTCTCTAAAATATGCTCCTCAAGTAAAAACTTCGTTAGCTTTCTTCAAAAGCATTCCAGAATGTTGTTGAATCCGCTTCGACCAGCCAGATCTGCCAACAGTGATGCCAGATCGTGTTAAACTGAATTCGTTTTGAATATACGTACAACGAGGAGCAAAAAGTTCCCGACAGTGGACAGTGGGGTTATGTTTTACGTTAGGGCTCTTACCCATGGGGTGGGAAGTCTTATAGGATGAGCTGAAACGCGATTCAATGTTGGAGAAAGTCCTGTTTAGGTGGCGGTACTTATATTAAAATTCTTATACGGGTTTTTCGGTCGTTTAATAATAAAAATCCTTATTTTCACAAGTTTTTGCAAGTTTCCCAAAACAAGTTATATAATCGTTCGACTTGCAAAGATCTTGCAAAGGGAGTTGGCAGCGAAACTCAAAAATTCAAACAATAGTTTGATTGCCAACCCCCAATTTCAAGTCCTAGCTGTTGAACGGGCATTTATTTGAATTTTTGAGATTCAGACTTGAAATTGGGGGTTGGAAATGATATCATTTCATTTCCTGATCTTTTATAGACCAGGAAACTTAAAAATTCACACAAATGCTCGTTCAATAGCTCAGACTAGAAATTGGGGGTCGGCAATGGTCTTCCTGTTCTTTTATAGATGACGAAATGAAATGGTATCATTGTCAACCCCCAATTTTAAGTCTGAGCTGTTGAACGGGCATTTGTTTGAATTTTTGAGATTCAGACTTGAAATTGGGGGTTGGCAATGATCTTTCTGTTCTTTTATAGATGAGGAAATGAAATGGTATCATTGCCAACCCCCAATTTCAAGTCTGAGCTGTTGAACGGGCATTTGTTAGAATTTTTGAGGTTCAAACTTGAAATTGGGGGATGGCAAAGATCTTTCTGTTCTTTTATAGATCAGGAAATGAAATGGTATCATTGCCAACCCCTAGTTTCAAGTGTGATCTGTTGAACGGGCATTTGTTTGAATTTTTGAAGTTCAGACTTGAAATTGGAGGTTGGCAATCATACCATTTTATTTCCTGATCTTTTACAGATCAGAAAACTCAAACATTCACTTTTTTTTAACTTTTGAGGTTCAGACTTGAAATTGGGGGTTGGTAATGATACCATTTCATTTCCTGATCTTTTATAGACCAGGAAACTTAAAAATTCACACAAATGCCCGTTCAATAGCTCAGACTTGAAATTGGGGGTTGGCAATGATCTTCCTGATCTTTTATAGATGAGGAAATGAAATGGTATCATTGTCAACCCCCAGTTTTAAGTCTGAGCTGTTGAACTCACTGTTTTATTGCATATCATTCGATCGATTCCATCATCACTGGTGTTTCATCCATATTGCCAATTTGAGGCAATCGTTTCGTGAAATATTTCAAGGGTTCGTGACCTTGTGGTTTTACTGTTTATGTCTTGAAAGAATCGTCTTGGCGCCAAGATTGCTCTATTACTCGCCCTAGTGTGTTCAAAATAATCAGATCTGTCAGAATTCAGGGCTTAGGACTACATACAACACATTTACAAGTTGCCCAAAACAAGTTATATAATTGTCGATGTGGCAAGACTTGTAAAGACCTTGCAAAAGGGGCTGGCAGTGAAGGTCAAAAGTTCAAACAATGATATGATTGCCAACCTCCCAATTTCAAATCTGAGCGGTTGAAGAGGCATTTGTTTGAATTTTTGAAGTTCAGACTTGAAATTGGGGGTTGGCAATGATACCATTTCATTGCTGAGCTGTTGAACGGGCATTTGTTTGAATTGAAATTCAAAAATTCAAACAAATTCCAATAGCTCAGACTTGAAATCCAGTTATTGGGTTGGCAATGATCTTTCTGATCTCTTATAGATCTGGAAATGAAATGGTATGCTTGCTCACCCCCAATTTCAAGTCTGAGCTGTTGAACGTGCATTTGTTTGAATTGAAACCCAAAAGTTCTCAAACAAATGCTCGTTGAATAGCTCAGACTTGAAACCCAGTTATTACCACCTTCTTCCAAAATTGAAACAACTTGTAGGTGGTGGTCACCAAAAACAAATGAAGATGACGGATATGGAGAGCCATTAATGGCTGGTTTCAAAACTTGGTGCAACGACACACAAAAGCTTGTGATTGACTATGAAAAATGCTTAACATTGAATGGTGATCACCTGATCACGCGGAAAAATAGGTTAGATATCTAATTAGAAGATTCTTTTTAGACACTTTCTGAACAAGATCAGAACATGAAATTAATTTAGTAGATGTAAAGGTTGCTAACAAGCTTTCCTTGTGATAGTTTTGTTTTAATCTTGCTTAGGGTAATGTTGCCAGTAAATGCACAGTTTTGAGTTCAGAAATTTTGCTCCCAACAGTAGCAAGAGCATCTTTTGACAGATTCAATACTCTCACCAGTGAAATTATCTCAATTGGTCAAAATCCAAATCAAAGGAAATTGATCTCTGTCATTTTTGATCGTGATATGGAATTGGGAAGGAGACTTAATCAGATGCTAAAGTCGTAAGAGGTTCTGAAAAAAATTATTCAATTGTTTCAATGTTTTGAAAAATGTTGAAAATATTATTCGAATTTCATTCTATATTATAACATAATATCGTTGAAAATCCAGTATAAAATTGAACATTATTTTTTCTTTAGAAGGATGCCAGCTTAATTCATACTGACTTCTTTTCTCACACATAACAAGACTTGCGCAAGTATTTAATATGAAAAATAAAATGAAATCCTTCTTTTTATTACAGGAAAAAAAAACAGCCGTCCTTACTAAACTATATTGCATTCTTGCAAGTCTGTTTCTGTGTCGGTCGTTCTTCTTGTATCACGATCGAATACTCGACTGAATCCTGATAATCAACGAGAACGTTCGAAAAGCGTTTCAATGCCGGCATCGGCAGCCAAAACAAAAAAGACCGGATCTTCGACTTGGTAGTCGTGACTTCTAACTGCCCCTAAATTTCAGACGGCATAAGGACGAATTTCCACGTGTGCTCTCGTAGGCACCGAACGAACAGGCTGTAACCAGATGTGTGTTAGCGTGAAAACGGAATTCCATCTGTTGGTATGCGGCTGTATTATTTCGTGTACCAATATTACGACACTAGGGAGCCACTAGGCAACGATAATGATTCCCCGTTCCTTTTGTTGTCAATGGATTTTTCGGATGCTTTGTGATTGTATGTGTAATACGTTGTGAAATGGCCGGAATTTCGTTAGGTAATCCACGGAGATATTTATTAGGTGACAGCTTGTGATTTTTGTATATTTTCTGAAGGAAAAACCGTGCATGTTGTTTAAATATGAGGGAAGATGTGTTACTTTCTTTGATTGAACACCCTGTATGTTATGTTAATGCAGACAAATGGATTTTTGAATATAAAATAAGATGCATATGTTGCGATTAAATCCGACAGTTTTCGAAATATTTATTTGCTTTGAAAGAAAAAACGGGAACTTACATATCGTTACTCTATTATACTGGGTGTTCAAAGACTAAAATCGAAGAATTGAAATTCCGTTTTTATCAAATAAAAGAGACCACACTCACTTTTATTTCGGTTATTGTAGATTTATTATCTCTTTCGATAACATAGAGCGTCTCCTCTATTTGATATACAGGGTGTCCGCGTAAATATTAAAATTAATCTATATGTGACATTTAAGTGTAAAACTCCTATTTTTGACATTCAAATGACCAAACTTAATTATATTTGAAATTCACGTTTCAAATATCGACAATTTTGACGCTTAAATATCAAATACTGACAATTTTTGACATTTAAATGACAAATTTGAGCAATTTTTACATTAATATATTAGATAGAAACAAATTTTGATATTTATATGTCAAATATGGATAAGTTTGACATTTATATGTCAAATATTGGCATAACTTGTTCCTATTTGACATTTAAAACTCACACTTCTCCATATTTGACATGTAGATCTTAAAATTGCTGCATAGTTATAGTCTAACTCCTGAAGGATGCAATTTTCGCAACTATCTCTCATATTCAGATGTCAAATTTTGTCAAGTTTGCCATTTAAATGTCAAATTTTGACAAGTTTGCCACTGAAATGTCAAATTTTGACAAGTTTACCATTTAAATATCAAACACTAAGAAATGTTTACGTTAAATGTCAAACGTAGGCAAGTTTTACATTTAAATGTCAAATATGTATGAACAATTTTTGTAACTAAAGTGTCAAATGCGAACAAGTTTGATATTTAAATGTCAATTATAATCGAGTTAAATGTCGTTTCACATGTGAATGTCACATATCGACAAGTTTCATGTTCCAAATATTGACAATCTTAACACTTAAATACCAAATACTGACAATTTTTGACATTTAAATGACAAATTTGAGCAATTTAGATAGAAACAATTTTTCATATTTATATGTCAAATATGGATAAGTTTGACATTTATATGTCAAATATTGGCAAAACTTGTTCCTATTTGACATTTAAAGCTCACACTTGTCCATATTTGACATGTAGATCTTAAAATTGCTGCATAGTTATAGTCTAACTCGTGAAGGATGCAACTTTTGCAACTACCTCTGATAATCAAATGTTAAATTTGGACAAGTTTGCCATTTAAATGTTAAATTTTGACAAGTTTACCATTTAAATATCAAACATTAAGAAATGTTTACGTTAAATGTCAAACGCGGACCAGTTATGACATTTAAGTGATAAAAAGTAGGCAAGTTTTACCTTTAAATGTCAAATATGAACAATTTTTGTAACTGAAGTGTCAAATGCGTTTTGATATTTAAATGTCAAATATAGTCGAGTTAAATGTCGCAACACAAGTGAATGTCAGATATAGACAAGTTTGACAGTTAAATATCTGATGAAGACAAGTTTACCATTTAAATATCAAACATTAAGAACTGTTTACGTTAAATGTCAAACGTTGACCGGTTTTGACATTTAAATGTTAAAACGTGGGCAAGTTTTACATTTAACTGTCAAATATGTATGAACAATTTTTGTAACTTTTTTTTGTAAAGTGTCAAATGCGAACAAGTTTGATATTTAAATGTCAAATATAGTCGAGTTAAATGTCGTTTCACATGTGAATGTCACATATCGACAAGCTTCATGTTCCAAATATTGACAATCTTGACACTTAAATATCAAATACTGACAAGTTCTGACATGTAAATGACAAATTTGAACAAGTTTTATGTTAATATCTTAGATAGGACAAGTTTTGATATTTCTATGTCAAATATGGATAAGTTTGACATTTATATGTCAAATATTGGCAAAACTTGTTCCTATTTGACATTTAAAACTCACACTGGTCTATATTTGACATGTAGATCTTAAAATTGCTGCATAGTTACAGTCTAACAATTTACGCAATTATCTCTGATATTCAAATGTCAAATTTTGACAAGTTTACCGTTCAAATATCAAACATTAAGAAATGTTTACGTTAAATGTCAAACGTGGACCAGTTTTGACATTTAAGTGTTAAAACGTAGGCAAGTTTTACATTTAAATGTCAAATATGAACAATTTTTGTAACTGAAGTGTCAAATGCGTTTTGATATTTAAATGTCAAATATAGTCGAGTTAAATGTCGCTTCACAAGTGAATATCAGATATAGACAAGTTTGACAGTTAAATATCTGATGAAGACGAGTTTGCCATAAATGTCAAACGTAGTTTGAACGTCAGATATGGACAAGTTTGACATTTAAATAACAAATATTGACAAGTTTGACAATTGAATATCGAATAAAGACAACTTTGACATTTAAATGTCGAACGAAACATCCCTACTAAAATTTAAAATATGAGAAACTCAATTTTTTTGAACGGCAAATTATAATTCGAACGTGAAATCTCCGCATTCCGAGCACCACCGCTCTTCCTCTTTTACAAACCAAACGAAGTTTTCTAGAATAACTCTGTTTAAAGTCGATGGAATGCAATTCCTACATATACATACATATATAGGAGATGGTCTTTTACGGTTTAACTTGTTCTTGTACCCACGCACAAGTAATAACATTGTCCACGTCCGTTTTATAGGCGAATGTACGCGGTAGGATCGTCACGTGAATCGCCTATTCGTTAACCCGCACTTGATCTATAATTACGGGCGATCAGAAACTGCAGAAAGAAAAATTCGAACCGCTTGTTTTCACATCTAAACCGTCAGCAAGTACTTATATACATCCTTCCGTTCCTTTCAATTATGGCTTGTATATATCTGAGTATACGTAAGCGCTAAGGCTATGAGAAGTTGTGCATATCTTGAGAGTTAAGACATCAATTTAACGCATTCTTCTTCTTAAATTGACGCTTATTACTGGCTTAACTTGTTACAGTACGTGTATAAAATTCTTAACTATAACTGAAAAACTATAACCGCTTTTAATTCGAAACCTCTACTAGATCGACCATATTTTTATATGAAGTTTTTTGCTTAGAATAACTCTGGGAATCGTCCAGCGAAAATTTTCACTCTAATTCGGAAACACCCTGTATATATAAAAATTGATTAAATCGTGATTCCTGCTTTATTATAAGAGATACAGAAAAATTGTTTTAACAGAAAATGTTCGTCTTAAAATGTTGCATAATTTAAGTATATTTTTAGTTATACAGGGCGATCGAAATGCATGTAATTTGACGTTAATCTTGTAATTTTACATAGAAATCATCCAAATCGGACATGTATGTGTAGGAAATTTTTTGATAAGAATATTTTAAGGAGTCATTGACTCTTATAAGAGATACAGAAAAATTGTTTGAATGAAAAATGATCGCGTTAAAGTGATGCATAATTTAAAACTAATTTTAATTATACAGGGCGTTCGAATATTATTATTTTAAATTATAAACTCGATAAATACAGTTTTTTTTTGTAACATCAGCGAAAAGAACGAGGGGAAATTACGTACGATACTAGTATAAGAAAGTACCCGCCGATATTCATTTCATGACTCGACCTAAGAGCACCGGGGACCCGACCGGCTCGAATTCCATAGATTCCAGGCGATCTCCGGTCATAATACCACGTGACCTCACGATTTCTAGAAATCTGATTCCGGAGAGCCGAAGGAGTAGTAATTGTACGTTAATGAGCGAGAGGACAACAATGTTGTGCGAGGTGGGCGGCGGGGGAGGCGGCGGACGAGCAGAGAGAGAGAGATGAGAAAATTGACGTTCGCATCGGCCTAAAGTATTTGTGTGGGCGTTCCTTGCAAGTCGGGAATCGGTGTCTTTTTTTATCCGACGCCAGATTTTAACTCTACCTTACAGCATCGCAAATTAATGCTTTAAATATATCAACACCCTGTATATACGTTTATATGATTATTAAAATATAATATATTTTGTTGTATGATTCAACATCATCGCTTAATTACTTGTAGTAAGCACTTTAAATAAAACAACTTCATCTGAACATCAACATCTTTGTTGTATCACTGTAAACAGCAGTTTTATTATTTTGGTTTTCTTAATTGCATCATTATTTTAGCGCTAAATCCGGAGAAACAGAAAACGGATAATAAGAAAACAAAAGAGAGCGGATTTCGTTATCGATTTTTAAGAAAAAGTCAAGTCGATCTGTTTAAGCAAAATAGAGTAGAGAGGTCAATTAACGAAAATATCAACAATCAGAGTCCGGTTTCTAGGGATTCTGCACGATTCTTACTACTTGTTTTTGTTACATTTATCTTCCGACTAGAAACTACTACATCGTTCGTTTTTTTTTTCTGATGTTAAATCAGATGTTGCTGTGAAATACGTCTACTTATTAAACAAAAAGAGTAGGCTGCGGATGCATATATTTGTTCTAACTATGGAGATTATTAATATGTGGATTAATTTTGTTCATATACAGGGTGTTAGAATACAATATTTGCCATCAAATAGTCAATGCACTTATAATTATACAGGATGTCCACAAAATGATTTTTTTGAACCTCTACAGTAAGCCAAAATTTTCATTGATTCATTTTTCTCTGTATTTTTCTTAAGTTTAAGCTTCCTTTTGCGCAAGCTTGACAAAATAATGGCGAAAAAAACCAATTTCGATGCGCTTTCCCTATTTTTTTTAGAAAATTGAAAACTTGCAAGTTGGTCTAGGCTATCTTAGTTATGAAAATTATTTCAAGGTCTTAATCGCCTCTATTATTAAAAAAACTAGACTGGTTCACTCCAGTGTTAATGAAACAATCAAAAAAACTTAATTCCGTGGCCCTCTCTTTCTTTCCGAAAATAAAATCTTTAAGAATTGTTTCAGATTCCTCTCTAGGTTTCTTCTATGTTGTTTCAAAGCTATTTCGTATATTTTGTGAAATTGTCTCCTGTCTCCCCTCTTCCACCCCGGATTTCGTTTCGGATTTTTTCGAGGTTATTACAGGTTTGCCGCTCTATAATTTTCCAAAGCCGAATTAATCAATTAAGGCACACGTTCCGATCGAACAAACGAATTTGTAATTCCCCCACATTTGAAATGTCAAAGTTGTCATGCTTGAGAACGCGATTTTGACGTAAATGTCATTAAAAATCTGTCAAATTAGCATGCTCAAGCATCGGCACAACCTCAAGTACGGACTATAAATAAGACCTTAAGACTTGGAAATCAAAACTTGAATAGTTCAAACGATGGCGAAAATTAAATTTTCCATGCACCTTATAATGGAAAATTAAAATTTTGAAAATGTTACTTTAGGTGCCCTCCTCCCCTCCCTCGTTTGTAAACTGAACTCGAAGAGAGTTGTTTCAGGTTTTGGCCGTCTACTTTTTTTGAAAATTGAAGTTTTGGGCGTTATTTTTTTGAACATTTTTTCGTGTTCTAATTGTTTTTCTTTTAAAAGTTTTAGCTAAGAATACTTTTAGGGGGAAAAACAAAGATGGGAGAGGGGGGTTGATTGCGAAATTGAAGTGAATGAATGAACTAGTCGTGGTCGAAAGCCAACTCTTTGGAACAATTTTGCTTTAATAAGAGTTGAGGCGTCAGCAGCAACACACTTTGAATACATAACAAGATATAATCCATTATTGTGTCTGCTTGTTCCAAGTTTGTTCTACAGTTTTTCAAAGTTTTTGCTGTCAACAATGCATATTTGACAAAATAATCGCGAAGAACCAACCTAGAACTAACCAAAAAGAAAACTAGTCTAGAAAAGGAAGAGTTTTTTTAGCCCAACCTCCTCCACACTTAGAAATTCGAAATTTTAAACGTTTTTCGAGATTGTACTGGTTTCAAATATCGTTCCAAGATCTTGCAATCAAAACTGAAATATGTACAATAGCTCAAAAGGCATGGTGTAAAAAGACTTGTTTTGTTCACCTTTATTTTTGAAAATTTGAATTCAAGCTGTTTTTCCAGATTCTTCTAGTTATTCTGAACATTGGTTCCATTGATTAGTCTTCTATGAATTGGGTCTCTCAGAGCCAAACAGTATTTTATTCTTGCCCCTAATAACACATTAATATGGTCAGTTTCTGGTATTCATTTGTTAACCTGGTCTATTTTGCACTGCTAAGAGTAAAAAAAGTTGTGAAAAACACATTAACTTGAGGGTTCCCATTTATTAAAAAAAAGTTAGAAGTAATATAAGTTTTCAAAAGAAATTATAACGGAAAAGAAAATAAAAATAACAGATAACAGGTATTTGTGAAGTATATGGCTGATTAAGTGTAAAAAAAATAATAAAATGAGTGAGTTAATCGAATTTTGGCAGCATAGTTTTGTGTGTTCCAAAAAATGCAGGAATCACAAAACTTGCAAGATTATCTTAATTTTCGGTCCATGCAGAATTTGAACCTTCTTCAAGGAGTTGAAGTCATAAGTTGGGGCTCTTCTGTGACTGAGACACCTGAGAATTTAGCCGCTGATTCCCTTACATTCCATGCTAGATTTGGCATATTCGCTTGTAGTTTCATGTTTTCTATCATCAAGTCTTTGCCCAAATTTTCCAAAAATAGTCGTCTGCTTTTTGGAAATTCTCAATCTGAATTGTTCGTCTTATTTATTATGAATGCTGTTTTGCTAACATGCAAAACGCACAGAAACGATAAACAATTGAAACTTAGGACAAATTTTTTATTTTGGAGGACGGGGGAGGATGGCTGAAATTTTAAATTTTTTTTTAGTGATTCCACTACTTTCAAAATTTCGAATTTCGATAGGATCGGAATTAATTTAAATTTAAAAAAAATTTTCCCAGCAAATTTTTATTTTGTGGGGGGAAGGGTGGCTAATTTATTTTTATAATTTTGTAGTCGTACGCTCGCTTTTAAAATTTCGAATTTCGATTGGAAGGGGGTGGAATTAATTTAAAAAAATTTATTGGCTCCCCCCCCTTTCACCCACATTTTTTCGAAAATTTTATAAACTATGCACGGCTAAAAATTTGGATAAAGATCTAGAGCAACTTTCAAGAAAAGGAGACAATTGAACTTTCACGTTAAATGGAATAAGGTTTATAATAACTAGAATAAATTCAAAATTTTTTATAGGGAGGGTGGTTTTCACGACCGTCGTCAATTATAGGAAAACTTAACTTGAGTAATTGCAATCTACATGTTTTGAAATGTGCATTGAATTGAGTAAGAGGTTTTAATATTATAATCCCACACTTTTTTGACAACAAATCTGGCACTAATGACCCAGTAAATAAAGTAATAGATAGAAGATAGAAGTTCGATTGTTTTAAAATATTCAAATATTAAAATTAGAGTTAAAAAAAAATGTGGATGTTGGATTATCAAGTTAAAAGCATACAAAAAAAAAATTCTCAAACCTTTATCAAGCCACGGTTGCCAAAATTCATGCTTTTTCGTTTGCATTTTCTCCTGCTCCAAAAACAGCGTTTTCTGCTTCCAATTTGGCTATCATCGAACAGCTCGTCCTCAAGAAATCCCTCAGGTATACGGGCAAATCAATAGGAAAAATTCAGATTGAGAATTTCCAAAAATAGTCGTCTGCTTTTTGGAAATTCTCAATCTGAATTGTTCGTCTTATTTATTATGAATGCTGTTTTGCTAACATGCAAAACGCACAGAAACGATAAACAATTGAAACTTAGGGACTTAACCGTGTGCAAAAGATTCTGCGTGAATGCTTAGAAACTAGGGGAAGGCCCTAAGAATGTTTTATGGTTAAAAAACGACACAAAATTAGTCTCTTTACGAAGCACGAAAAAATAATTTGTAGGAAAAAAACTGGCTCAAAGTCCTTCTGGTAGCCAAAGGATAGTTGATTAAATTAAGACAAATTAAGGAAAATATGTCTTTATTAAAGTTAGGAAAGTACCACTAAAAAGCTACAGAAATTAAAAAAATTATTTTAAAAAATACAACGACAAAAAAGATTTGCCTGGACCTCACAGATCTAGACCGTCAATCGAAGGGTTAAGTGTGCTTGTGATTAAGAAATAATTTTTCATTGAATTATTGTAGCTTCAGCACCTCTTTTTTTTTTAGACGTAATATTTGGAAAGTTGTTGCAGATCCTAAGTTTGTCCTAAATTTTCCAAAGTAGTCCAAAGAATTTTTGATGAAAGCAGGCACCAATCTCTTTATTCCCCATGCCTCCACCCTCCTCCCCTCCCTGCTCCTCCTCCTTCCCTCCTCCTCCCCATCATCCCTCTTAAACTTGCAGTATTACAGGTTGTCATGGGTTGTTCCAATCAACAGCAAGAATCTTGAATAGGTAGTTCAAAACAAGGCCAAAATTAAATGTTGCAATTCCATTCTCCCAACTTTTTAGAAACGTTCTACGTTGTTCTGGGTTTCTTTCATGTTGTTCCAAAAGTTTTTTTAGCCTTCTAGCATTAATGAAATGAAATGTTAATGAAAATATTGAGAAAAACGAAATTTCCAATTTTTTGAGTTGTTCGATGTTTTATTTTAAAAAAATCATAAAACTAAGTTAGTTTTTTCCCCGAATTTGTCAATTTATTCCACTTTCTGGAGTCCTATGTTGTATACATCATCTTTTTTAAAACAAATGCCAAGTCCTACCTACACGAAATAAAAATTTATTAAAGTTTATGTTATAGTTTTGTATCGAACTTAATAAAAAAATTTATTAGAGTTTACCAATCACAGCGCACTCGATATTCCCATACAAATCGAAAGCGAAAGAAGGAAATAGAAAAAAAAGATAGAAAAACGAGAATACGAGAAAAAGAACCTTTTACACGCACACATATACAAACGCCCGTACAGAAAACAGAATAAAACAAAACGTAAAGGGAAAAAAAACCACACGACTACTCTCGCTATTACGAGCTAATAAAGCCTCTAAGACCGGCTACTTTAGGCCTGATCTACGTCGCCTTAGCTCGCGCTACAGGAAAAAAAGCCAATTACGGATACCTGCTTCACGTATAAGTTGTACCTGCCTTCACAGGACGCTTGATCTTATGAATGAATCGTAGAGATACTATTTGAGAGTCGACCAGCATTATAATGGCATCATCGTGTGAGTAAATAGCGTTTTTCGTCCGTTCCCAATCGCGTTCTGTAGTGTATCCGTACGTTTTTCTCACCGTTTTTTCGAGGAATAACTCCATGACCAGGATCATCATCGCGTTTCTTTGTTGTTGTTGTTGCTCCTTGTTTTTTTTTTTAATTTAAAATTTTCGGTTTATAATTATTTTCGCGCAATTCTTGTCGGTAATGGATTTGCCCGTATACCTGAGGGATTTCTTGAGGACGAGCTGTTCGATGATAGCCAAATTGGAAGCAGAAAACGCTCTGTTTTTAGAGCAGGAGAAAATGCAAACGAAAAAGCATGAATTTTGGCAACCGTGGCTTGATAAAGGTTTGAGACTTTTTTTTTTGTATGCTTTTAACTTGATAATCCAACATTTCCACATTTTTTTTAAACTCTAATTTTAATATTTGAATATTTTAAAACAATCGAACTTCTATCTTCTATCTATTACTTTATTTACTGGGTCATTAGTGCCAGATTTATTGTCAAAAAAGTGTGTGATTATAATATTAAAACCTCTTACTCAATTCAATGCACATTTCAAAACATGTAGATTGCAATTACTCAAGTTAAGTTTTCCTATAATTGACGACGGTCGTGAAAACCACCCTCCCCATAAAAAATTTTGAATTTATTCTAGTTATTATAAACCTTATTCCATTTAACGTGAAAGTTCAATTGTCTCCTTTTCTTGAAAGTTGTTCTAGAACTTTATCCAAATTTTTAGCCGTGCATAGTTTATAAAATTTTCGAAAAAATGTGGGTGAAAGGGGAGAGCCAATACATTTTTTTTAATTAATTCCACCCCCTTTCAATCGAAATTCGAAATTTTAAAAGCGAGCGTACGACTAAAAAATTAAAAAAATAAATTAAGCCACCCTTCCCCCCTGCAAAATAAAAATTTGCTGGGAAAATTTTTTTAAATTTAAATTAATTCCGATCCTATCGAAATTCGAAATTTTGAAAGTAGTGGAATCACTAAATAAAATTTTAAATTTCAGCCATCCTCCCCCGTCCTCCAAAATAAAAAAATTGTTATGAAAATTCCACATCGCTCCAAAATTTTGTAAAATAAGGTTAAGAAGTAGCCGAAAACAACGCGAAAAACATTTTTTTTAATTAATTCCGCCCCCTCCTATCGAAATTCGAAATTTTAAAGGCAATGATATTACTAAAAATCTCCCGTCCCCTCCAAAATAAAAATTTGTTAGGAAAATTCCACATCGATCCAAAATTTTGCAAAATAAGGTTAAGAACTAGCCAAAAACAACGCAAAAAACGTTTTGTTTGAATTAATTCCAACCCCTCCTATCGAAATTGAAAATTTTAGAGGGAATGGTATTACTAAAAAAAATTTTTAAAAAAATGTCAGCCTGCCTGTCCCCTCCAAAATAAAAATTTGTTATGAAAATTCCACGTCGCTCCAAAATTTTGTAAAATAAGGTTAAGAACTAGCCGAAAACAACGCGAAAAATATTTTTTTTAATTAATTCCGCCCCCTCCTATCGAAATTCGAAATTTTGAAAGCAAGTATATGACTAAATAAATTTTAAATTTAATACAGTTGTTATTATGAACATTGTTCCAAAATTGTAGCCTACTATTAATTTTGCCCCCTTCCCATCGAAATTCGAAATTTTAATGGCAATCGTATTATTAAAAAAAAATTTTAAAAATGTCTGCCACCCTCCTCCGTCCAAAATAAAAATTTGTTAGAAAAATTCTACAACGCTCCAAAATTTTGCAAAATAAGATTAAGAACTAGTCGAAAACAACGCGAAAAACAATTTTTTAATTAATTTTACCTTCTTCCCATCGAAATTCGAAATTTTAAAGGCAATGATATTACTAAAAAAAATTTTTTTTTAAATGTCAGCCATCTCCCGTCCCCTCCAAAATATAAATTTGTTATGAAAATTCTACATCGCTCCAAAATTTAGTAAAATAAGGTTAAGAACTGGCCGAAAACAAAGCGAAAAGCAACTTTTTAAATTAATTCCGATCCCCTCTTATTGAAATTAAAAATTTTATAGGCAATGGTGTTACTAAAAAGAATTTAAAAATGTCAGATACCCTCCCCGTCCAAAATAAAAATTTGATATGAAAATTCCACGTCGCTCCAAAATTTTGTAAAATAAGGTTAAGAACTAGCCGAAAACAACGCCAAAAGCAATTTTTTTTGAATTAATTCCGACCCCCTCTTAGCGAAATTCGCAATTTTAAAGGCAATGGTATTACTAAAAAAATTTTAAAAAAATGTCAGCCACCCTCCCTACTCCAAAATAAAAATTCGTTAGGAAAATTCCACATCGGTCCAAAATTTTGCAAAATAAGGTTAAGAACTAGCCGAAAACAACGCAAAAAACAATTTTTTAATTAATTTTACCTTCTTCCCATCGAAATTCGAAATTTTAAAGGCAATGATATTACTAAAAAAAAATTTTAAAAAATGTCAGCCATCTCCCCCCCTCCAAAATAAAAATTTGTTATGAAAATTCTACATCGCTCCAAAATTTAGTAAAATAAGGTTAAGAACTGGCCGAAAACAAAGCGAAAAGCAACTTTTTAAATTAATTCCGATCCCCTCTTATTGAAATTAAAAATTTTATAGGCAATGGTGTTACTAAAAAAAAAAATTAAAAAATGTCAGATACCCTCCCCCGTCCAAAATAAAAATTTGATATGAAAATTCCACGTCGCTCCAAAATTTTGTAAAATAAGATTAAGAACTAGTCGAAAACAACGCGAAAAACAATTTTTTAATTAATTTTACCTTCTTCCCATCGAAATTCGAAATTTTAAAGGCAATGATATTACTAAAAAAAATTTTTTTTTAAATGTCAGCCATCTCCCGTCCCCTCCAAAATATAAATTTGTTATGAAAATTCTACATCGCTCCAAAATTTAGTAAAATAAGGTTAAGAACTGGCCGAAAACAAAGCGAAAAGCAACTTTTTAAATTAATTCCGATCCCCTCTTATTGAAATTAAAAATTTTATAGGCAATGGTGTTACTAAAAAAGAATTTAAAAATGTCAGATACCCTCCCCCGTCCAAAATAAAAATTTGATATGAAAATTCCACGTCGCTCCAAAATTTTGTAAAATAAGGTTAAGAACTAGCCGAAAACAACGCCAAAAGCAATTTTTTTTGAATTAATTCCGACCCCCTCTTAGCGAAATTCGCAATTTTAAAGGCAATGGTATTACTAAAAAAAATTTTAAAAAAATGTCAGCCACCCTCCCTACTCCAAAATAAAAATTCGTTAGGAAAATTCCACATCGGTCCAAAATTTTGCAAAATAAGGTTAAGAACTAGCCGAAAACAACGCAAAAAACAATTTTTTAATTAATTTTACCTTCTTCCCATCGAAATTCGAAATTTTAAAGGCAATGATATTACTAAAAAAAAATTTTAAAAAAATGTCAGCCATCTCCCGCCCCCTCCAAAATAAAAATTTGTTATGAAAATTCTACATCGCTCCAAAATTTAGTAAAATAAGGTTAAGAACTGGCCGAAAACAAAGCGAAAAGCAACTTTTTAAATTAATTCCGATCCCCTCTTATTGAAATTAAAAATTTTATAGGCAATGGTGTTACTAAAAAAAAAATTAAAAAATGTCAGATACCCTCCCCCGTCCAAAATAAAAATTTGATATGAAAATTCCACGTCGCTCCAAAATTTTGTAAAATAAGATTAAGAACTAGCCGAAAACAACGCCAAAAACAATTTTTTTAAATTAATTCCGACCCCCTCTTAGCGAAATTCGAAATTTTAAAGGCAATGGTATTACTAAAAAAAAAAAAAAAATGTCAGCCACCCTCCCTACTCCAAAATAAAAATTTGTTAGGAAAATTCCACATCGGTCCAAAATTTTGCAAAATAAGGTCAAGAACTAGCCGAAAACTACGCAAAAAACAATTTTTTAATTAATTTTGCCCCTTTCCTATCGAAATTCGAAATTTTAATGGCAATGGTATTACTAAAAAAATGTTTTAAAAAATGTCAGCCCCTCTCCGCTCTTCAAAATAAATATTTGTTAGGAAAATTCCACAACGCTCCAAAATTTTGCAAAATAAGATTAAGAACTAGCCGAAAACAACGCGAAAAACAATTTTTTAATTAATTTTACCTTCTTCCCATCGAAATTCGAAATTTTAAAGGCAATGATATTACTAAAAAAAATTTTTTTAAAAATGTCAGCCATCTCCCGCCCCCTCCAAAATAAAAATTTGTTATGAAAATTCTACATCGCTCCAAAATTTAGTAAAATAAGGTTAAGAACTGGCCGAAAACAAAGCGAAAAGCAACTTTTTAAATTAATTCCGGTCCCCTGTTATTGAAATTAAAAATTTTATAGGCAATGGTGTTACTAAAAAAAATTTTTTAAAAATGCCAGATACCCTCCCCCGTCCAAAATAAAAATTTGTTATGAAAATTCCACGTCGCTCCAAAATTTTGTAAAATAAGGTTAAGAACTAGCCGAAAACAACGCCAAAAACAATTTTTTTATATTAATGCCGACCCTCTCTTAGCGAAATTCGAAATTTTAAAGGCAATGGTATTACTAAAAAAATTTTTTTTAAAATGTCAGCCACCCTCCCTACTCCAAAATAAAAATTTGTTAGGAAAATTCCACATCGGTCCAAAATTTTGCAAAATAAGGTCAAGAACTAGCCGAAAACAACGCAAAAAACAATTTTTTTAATTAATCTTGCTCCCTTCCTATCAAAATTCGAAATTTTAATGGCAATGGTATTACTAAAAAAATGTTTTAGAAAATGTCAGCCCCTCTTCGGCCTTCAAAATAAATATTTGTTAGGAAAATTCCACAACGCTCCAAAATTTTGCAAAATAAGATTAAGAACTAGCCGAAAACAACGCGAAAAACAATTTTTTAAATTAATTTTGCCCCCTTTACATCGAAATTCGAAATTTTAGAGGCAATAGTATGACTAAAAGATAAAGTAAATTGCCCATTTCCTTCCCCCTCCAAAATAAAAATTCATATTTTTTGTGAATTTGTGAAATTTTCGGGAAAAGGTGGGGGGTGGGGAGAAGCGTTAGCGAAATTATTACAGAAGTGTCATACCTGTGGTGAAAAAATTAAAAATTATTGAAGCATTTTTTTTTAAATTTTACCAGTTGTCAGCGCCCCAATATAAAAAAAAAATTGTCAACAAAAATTTTGAACTTAGTCTAGTTTGACGTGAAACTTGAAATATTGTTTCAAAACCTTAACTTTCCACCATGTACAGATCAAGAAACAATTGAGGAAATCGAAATTTTGCTGTCCGCCACCTCATTTTTTTCTTCTTCAAAATCGCACTTTTGAACGTCTACACAAATTGTTCTAGAATTGTTTTATATTGGGTCTAAGTTTTTGCTGTTGCATCGTTGTCTAGCATCGTTAAAAATATTTCGTACCGATATTAAGTTCGAAAGGAAGTTTGTGCGGTACTGAATAATGATTTTTTTTCCGTTCTTCTATCCGCCCACAACTCGCAAGACGGATCGGTAAGACTATATTTAAAAATACAATTACAAATTTCACATCTGGAATGTACATACATTCATACGTTGCGATGGGCATAAAATAACGAGTGAATGATTTACGCGTGTCAACGAAACGTAAACGCATTCCACACGTTCAACGTGCTGAACAGACGTTGTATTCGATTCACATGCAAAGACTTTAATTGCCGAGGGAAAAGACCTCCAACGAGAAAACGCCCGTGAATCACATCAAGTTTAGTATACCGGGTGTCTTCGATTATATATATCAATGCTTAATTTTTTGGATTGTTAGATCAAATCAAATATTTGGATTATTTCAATAAAACGAATTATTTTTTATTTATTAAAAAAATAAACACAAATCGCATCCTCTTTTTCTCAATCTTCTTGATGGGAGATCTTAGTGGGAGGCTGTTCACCAACCGCTGCATTGTCGTTGTCATCTGATTTTTCGGTTTCTTGAAAAGCATTCGTTAATTCTTCAACACTCATTTTTTTTCTAAATTATCTGCTGTAACCCATTCATCAACGTCTTGTCTTGTGACATTTTCGCAACCTTTTAAGTTTTGCATTAATTCAAATAAATTGTGTTCTTCTTCTGTCTCGCTATCAAAATTTGCTCCACGGCTTCTCCATTTCAAACCCAATTCATTTAAAGGAATATCATTTTCATTGTCATAGTTCTCTATATCAATAACTTTTGGCCAAGATTACAGAAGCCCAAGCTTGGCTTACCCAGTAAATAACATTTTTCAGTGTAATTTTCCTTATCCCAGTGATAATATCCTCTTCTTTATCTGTGTCTTCTAATACATGTTCAAGATATAAACGCCTATAATTTTTTTTAATGTTTTCGAGGATGCCTTGGTCCATTGGTTCCATTATGCTGGTTACATTTGGAGGAAAAAAATTTACAATTAACAAAATTGCTTTAATAGGGAGACCGTTTCTCGTCAAAAATTTAGTCACAGATGGCACGAACTCTTCTTTAAACCAGTTAGTAAATAAGGTCGCATCTATCCAAGCGCTCTTCTGACTTTGGTAATAAACTGATAGGGCTTTGGGTGAGATGTCTTTTAAAGCTCTTGTACGTGCTAACTGGCCAATCAACATCAGTGGGAGTTTGTGCTTGCCAGATGCATTGGAACATGCCATTACGGTTAATCCTTCCTTACTTCGTTTGCAGGAGCTGATTTTTCCTGTCGAGATGCCAGCGTTTTTGATGGAAGCATTTTATAATTCAAGCCAGTTTGATGGTATCGTTTTTTCCAGAGGTCACGGTTTCTTTTCCAATCTCCAACTGTTACTACACCGACTACCAAAATCTCATCATTTTTAAGTGGCTCTCCTGCTTCAATTCTTTTGATGCCTTTTAATTTTTTCTTCAATAGGAACGACCTTTCTTTTACGCTTATTTTGTTCCATTATAAGACGGCACAAGAAGGCAGTATCTCCAATTTTTGTCATTTTCGGTTCACCCTTTTTTATTTGTTCCTTATATCATTATACATTACCTTACAAAGCTAGAACGTCGTAAGTGCATAATCAATGACCTGGTAGACCATCAAAATTGTAGTAAATCCATTTGATATTGAACATTCCTAAGCTAAAATGCAGTAAGAACCTTCTTCTGGAAACCATGGATCCAATTTATGATTGTAGTAAACATGAAATTGAAGACACAGGACCTAAACTATATGAAAAATTAAAGCTAGTCAGACTGCACACCATTGAGGAATCAATTTTGCGTGCTACATCCACTTTGAGGAATTTTCAATGTGATTCAGATGACTCACTGAAAGACCCTGACTTTCTGATGTCTAATTCATGAGAAAGCTCTGGATCAGAATCACGTGCCAATTCCAATGTCGCTAATTGGATATCTATCGATACAAGCATTACAACAGCTGCTCCAGTCGATGTTGTAGCTTCAACAAGTACTGCCGTGTCTTCTGTAGAAAATCATGATGGAAATTTGACTAAAACGGGAGAATTGAGAAAGAGGAAAAGATATGATAAAACGAGGCTAGAAAGAAAAGAAGAACAGGCTCGGAAGCAACGAGAGAAACACTACATTCGACCTGAGTGTATTCTGTGCCATAGACAATGTAAAGCATTGTTCAACAAGAACCACCGCACTTCAATAAACACGCAGTACTGGTCGATGAATTGGCAGGAAAGAAGAATTTTTGTTTCATCAAATGTCGACGTGCAAGATGTGAAGAGAAGGCGCGGTAGTGATTTCATTACAACTCACCAAACATAAAGTGCTCAGTCGGGCTCGTGGCCTAGTGGCTTGCACACTTGCCTCCTAGTCCGGCAGTACCGGGTTCGAACCCCGGTGCTTCCTTTCTGAGTTTGGTTTTCTGTAGTTTTCCAAATTCCACGGCAAATGCGGAAAGATTACATCTTAAGTCGGTCTACAGCCGCAGGCGTAATAATAACTCATGGCCAGCCGATGCCCCCTGTAATTGGCGCAAGCTGTTGGGGGATGCTAAGGCATGAATTATTATTATTATTATGAATTGTACAGAATATGCGTGTCTAAAGATGGCAATATTTCCTTTGCGTCATTGGGTCATGAGGAATGTGAATTATGTGAGAGTTTTAAACTCCACAATCCTGCACATACGGAGCACTCGTTATCGGAGGACTGCAGTGACTGTAACTTCTGGAAAGAGCACATCAAAAAGGCCAAGGAAGGCCGCGAAAAATACAGAATTGATGCAGAGTACAATTTTCCAGCAAGCACAATATGCGTTTCAGCTGACTTGGAGAAGGTGATTATGTTGCCCAGAATTGACATGTTCAAAAAAGTATTGTTCAACCAAAGAATAATAGTTTTCAATGAAAGCTTTGTACCCGTTGGAAAGAAAGCGAAAATCAAACCATTTGCGTGCCTGTGGCATGAGTGCATTTCAGGGAGGAAAAGGGAAGATCTAATAAGTACATTTCACGCATTTATGTTGCATATGCGTGATGTAGAGAATATAATCATTTGGCTTGACAACCGTGCAGGCCAAAACAAGAATTGGGCTCTGTTCTCATACTTAGTATACATTATTAATTCAAATGAAATTGCAGCCAAAACAATAACCTTCAGATATTTTGAACCTGGGCATACGTTCATGTCTGCAGACAGTTTCCACCATCAACTGGAACAGTCTTTGCAGCGAATGAAAAAGATGGATGACTTCGCTGATTTTGTATCTTGTGTCCGGTCTGCCAATTCTCGAAAGGTAGAAGTTAAAGAAATGAAGCTAGAAGATTTTTTTCTTTGGCCTGACAACTCGTCAATCTACAAACTCAACCATACGACACCTCGGCCCTACTTAAAAGACATGATTGAAGTTGTTACTAAGCGAGGTAACTTAAATTTATTTTACAAAACAAGTTTTGGTTCGAATGAAACAAAAGAATTAAATTTTTTGAAAATGAAAGTTGTCAAAGGCGACTTAACAACATCTTCGGTCATTTCAAAAGCAAGAGGAATCAAGAAAGAAAGGAAGCAAGCGATTTTACAAAATTTGGCAACATTAATACCAGATAATCGAAGACAATTTTGGCAGGGCCTTCCCGTCAATGATATTTAATGCGTGTTTTTGTTCTGTTAGAATAAAAGATGTTTGGTAAAAAAATGTTTTTTTAACTGTGTATAATGCATATTGGCTCACATGTTGCGACTATTTTGGAGTAATCACTAAAAAGGTCTTTAAATAAACTTAATAAAGATCTATGGTTTTTCTTGTCGTCACTGCAAACTCTATAGAACCACTACACTAAAAAGCAGTAACCACCAACTAATAGGATTTACTGCTTTTTCGTTCTTACTTCTTCTAATAATATGCTTAGCTTAAAAGTAGTAACCGCCATTTTAATTATGAATCGTAGAAATACGCGATAAAAAATAAAAGTATTTGATAGTAAGCAGAAGAACCACAACACAGTTAAATCAATTTGAAAATTCATGAATATTTTCATGGTGGCTCAGCTCTGTTTACAAAAATCTGCTTTATCTCGAAACTAACAATTGTGGAGATACTGAAGAAGCGCGATTAATATGGATTGGGTCTTTAGGTCGGCTCGGTTAATCCGGAGCTCGGATAATTGCGATTCGGATAATCGGGGTTCTACTGTAGCACCTAGGACGAACGCTCCAATTCCGTGTAGGAGCACTTTGACGCCGGTTTTTATAGGTAAACGATAGCAAATTTTGTTGTATTACTTCACAATGACATGGAAAATGACATTAAGATAACAGAGGCCACTATAATTTTTTTAGAATTATCCTAATGAATAAAAAGAAGTATTAAAAACTGGAGAATCTGATTTGAAATCACATTTTGCCGTTTATTGGAAACTATGATTTTATACAGAATTTAGAGAAATTTTTAGAAGGTGGTGGAAGAAATTCGTGATTAAAAAAAAAATTTTAAAATGATTTGTTGACTGACAACACAATTCTAACAATGTCATCAACATCCGCAATAGTTGTAACGCCCTCTATCGAATCCAGACGTAGAACACCATCATGAAGAATGTTCAACAGTGTTGATGGCAACAGCGATCCCTCTCGAATACCCGCACTTATTTTTAATTTTGTTTGAGGTTTTCCCTTCCGGTATCTCTTCCGAAATCTCACTGCATGCACCATCGATCTGCCTGTGATAAAAATCGAATTATCTTCCATCCTTTCGAACAATTTTCCAAGCGCATTGACTAAGCAGATTGGGCTAAACGCTGATGGTGAGACCATAGTTTTCCTATTCCATAGCAGCATAATCGTGACTTCTTTCGAGATTTCTAAGAACTCTTGAACTTTCATTAGTTGATTAAAAACGTCTAACAGCTCGTCTAGGATCGTTGAGACTGCAACGTTAACAGCTTCTTACATGATCCGATCCAGGAGCTTTGCCCAGCTTCGCAGCTTTTTGCAGTACCTCCTCGTCTGTATGCCTACATCTTTCCTCACTGTTTGTATCAACATGGCTATTCTAAAGCCATCCCTTCATATGTCCTTTTCCAGGTCTTTCAAGAGTTATTATCATTGAGTTCTTTTGGCGTTCATAATAAAGATTTTGTGTTCCAGTTTCCATTTTTTTACTCGGATTTCTTTATATACAGAAATCAGAGCAAAAAAATATCGATTTTAAATCCAACTCAATCAGAAGAAGACAAACACAACCTTGACGAGGATTTCCCATTAATAAGCGATTACATCTACCACTCGCTGTGAAGAGAGAACAAACTACATATAGATACACCCAACAAAACGTAGATCTTGTAATTTTCTCAAACGATTCGAATCAATGGGCAATTACGAACCCGATTCTTCTTCTCGCAGCGTAAAAAATCCCATAACTCATGCGCACAGAATCTCCCCATTTTTTTTCCCTTCCTTTTCTATTTTCTTCGTCCTTCACCAAACCGGGGAGAGAGAGAGACTCCTCTTGATGTAGATTGAATTCCTCTAATTCTCCGTAATACCAATTAACGATCCAGCGATGTGCGAGCGAGAGGGACTGATTTAAATCGTATTGGTGAGTGAACGAGAGGGCGATAGCGAAAAATACGTTGAAAGAGACGATGAGAGGTGACCTCTCAAGGTTGCTTTCGCTACATTATACCGTCATCGGATTGTAAAATGAACCCGAGCGTTGATAAAGACGGAGGATATCCGGTGGTCGCTGTCTCTGTCTGCCCGACTATATACCGCGATGCTCTGCGATGCGCCCGGTTCTCCGTTTCTTTTAAACCGCATCGGACGACACCGCGGTGGTTCGAATTATCATAAAAATTCGAATGATGTTAAGCTCGAGGATTCCTCCGAACGTACGACGTTGTGTTGATGGGTTTAGTTAGAGGTTTTAAGGTGAAACGATGATATAAAACAGTAGCGATGATGATGATTAATTAATAGCTTTGTAATTGATGTTTTGAGTTTGTTTAATTGATATTATAATAAGTCAACCCACTCTAAAACCTTTGATTTAATACAATTTCGAGTTGTTAAAATAATTTTCTATTCAAAATGACTTGTTATATTATAATATTGATTTCTCGTCCGCAGATGAATCCACGAAACAGAATTCCACAAAACAACTTCCGACGACGAAATGGAAACGCGATCGCAGGAACAGGAACGAGTACTCGCGCAAATCCGACCCAAAACTACCCGAAAACTTCGGACAGGATCCGATGCCAGGTAGTCCGGAACCCTCGTCACCACAATCGCAAGTCCCACCGTATCCGACGCATGTAACGAACGGCCAAACTAACGGACAGGTTGGGAAGATTTCGCCCGACGCACCTTTGGATATGTCGGTGCGGCAGAGGGGTCAACCGCCTTCGTACAGTCAAACCATCAACAATCCCGGTTACAGATCAAGCTATCGTCCGTCTGTGATAACCCAGAATTCCATTTCCAGGGATGAACCCCCGACTGGTAAATTTATTTTCTCTTCATGTTTATTCGAAAATTTTCGATGGTAGTGTATGATAAGGTTTAAGAAACATCTGCTTATATACTTACCCGTATATATATATTTTTTTATTGTTTCCTGGTTGACAGTAACACGTTCAGTTTTAATGTTGGCATTCATAAATGTTTACTTCCGTGTCACGTTTATGCCGCATGTGAGGTTTCGAGTCAAATATGGGTGTAAAGGTCTTCAGGGGATCTCAACGGCATAAAATATGGTCGATTATGTTTCCGTTAAACGTGATAGAAAAAAGATAACGTGCGTAGTAT
This sequence comes from Holotrichia oblita, assembly GCA_023690525.1. Taxonomy (NCBI): domain Eukaryota; kingdom Metazoa; phylum Arthropoda; class Insecta; order Coleoptera; family Scarabaeidae; genus Holotrichia; species Holotrichia oblita. The sequence goes on along the minus strand of CM043019.1, from coordinate 9,886,271 downwards.
GGAAAGGAAAAAAAGATAACGTGTGTAGGATAGAATTAAAATGTATTACCGGGCTAAAGAGTACAATACGGAGCGAAAGTATTCTAAGTATCAAGGAAATAATGTCAATTCAATTAATATTAATACTCATTTGTTTTTATTTTCTTGTCATTCTCTCTTCTCCTTCATACAGCGATTCATAGTAGGGGAGGGTGGTGTATATTGGGACGATTTTTTTAAAATGTAATTTAGAAGTCTACTTTTGTTATTAGGGAATCAATTTTTTTTCTGTGGGAAGAATGTGATATATATTATTGACACAAAAAATCATTGTCCCAAATGTTAGAAAACAAAGTAGAAAAAAAATATGTCCCTTTATAGACCGCCGTCCCTGCATGGACCACTCCCTGGTTTATACTGGGACACAGGAAAATATGAGCGTGGTATATAAAGGGACATTTTTTAAATAAAAAAGTGTTGACACATTGATGAAAATTTTTATTTCAAACAAAAGGAAAATTCATTCTAAATATTAAAAAAATGCATTTAAGTATTTAAAGCAACGAAAGGGAATATTACTGCACATTGTAATGTGTAAAATCAAATTTAAATCTGAGCTGCTTAACTGCTCTCTTTGTACCTCCAATTAGAACAGGTTTAGGAAGTTTACAGACGATGTCATTATAGTCTATGATATCATTATCTGTCCTATCTGGAAAGATAAATGTCGCGTTTAATGTCTTTTTCATAAAATTAACAAAATATCTATCATCGGTTATTTTATCGATTTGTCCTACATAATGTCTTACGCTCCTTTTAAGAGGATATGTCACCAAAATAAAATCTTTTATTTCCAACACTGAACTGTTGTCATTGTCCTCTAAGTCTAAGTCCTCATCAGAAAGTTCAGCCAGGGAATCGTTATCTTCTAACTCTTCGTCAACATCACTGTCACTTGAAAAGTTGCTAGAAATTACTTTTCTTTTAACACTACGAGCTCTATTTTTCCTTTCCTCCTTAGCTTTCAACATTTCTTCCTTTTCTTGCATTTTCTTTTTAAGTTCAAGTAGATATTGAGATTCAGTCAAGACCATAGACTTTTTCTTTGCTTTTCCGTTTCTTGTTCCAATCCTTGCTTTAGCTTTCACATGTGGCCTTACATCTTCTGGTGTACAAAATTTCTTTGTATTAGGTTCTGCTGTTGAAGTACTTGGAGTAGACTCAATATCTAGTGTTGTGCTTTTTAAATTTAAGGAAGGATCACTGTTCAAAAAATGTTCTTCATTATTATCTTTGTCGGAACTCGGCACTTCAGAAGAATCTTTATCTGTACATGGCCTATCCGTAACAGATGAGCTCAAAAAATCAACATCTGTGAAGAGTTCAGAATTATAGGGAGAAATACCAGTATTTTTAAAACTGTTGATAATTGTAGTTGGTACAAGAGCTTGAGGTACTGCTTTCCCTACTAGTGTAGCAATATTGTATATTGTAAGTGGCACACCTGGGTTATTTAATAGCCAATCATCCATTGCTCTGTTATAAAAAGATTTGAAAGGAGCATAGCACCCCACATCAAGAGGCTGTAGTTTGTGGCTACAGTGAGGGGGTAGCGTCAATAAAACCACTCCATTTTCTTTAAAGTAATTAATAACATTAATATTACAATGACTCTCGTGGTTGTCCAGAATTAAAAGAATTTTATTCTCCACACTACTTCTTGTGATCTGTACAAAGTGCTTTGCAAATTTTAAAAAATTTGTGGCTGTCATCCAGCCACTAGGGAAAGCAGACCCTTGAGATCCAGGTGGTGCACCATGTATCATGTGTGGCTTAAAGTTCTTTCGTGGGAACACAAAGAACGGAGAAATATATTGGCCGTTTGCACATATGGCAATGCACATGGTCACTAAGATACCTCGTTCAGAGCTTGTAATTTTTCCCACTTGTTTTTGTCCTACAGGAGCGACGATTTTGGGAGGTTTATGGACTGTCGTCACTCCAGTTTCGTCGCAATTATAAATTTGATTTGTAGTGAATCCATGTTTTGCTATCACATTCTTAAGATTCTCAAAAAACAGATGCGTGATTTTGTACGGATTGTGCCCCAGCTATGCTTGGATCTCGTTCTGGTCTTGCAGCGTTGATAAAAGCCAAAAACCCGTCAGCAATTACGACGCACTGCGTTATTCATCGTCAAGCATTGGCTGCCAAAACGTTCCCGGAATGCTTTGCTTTGACGATGAAAACCGCTATAAAAGTAGTTAATTTCATTAAAAGAGTGCACTCAATACTCGTCTCTTCAAGGAATTGTGTTCTGATATGAACTCTGATCACGAAACTCTGCTTTTTCACACGGAAGTGCGTTGGCTTTCCAAAGGAAACATGCTGTCGAGGCTGGAATTAAGAGAGGAAGTAAGAATATTCTTAACCAACAAGGAAAACAAAGAGTTACTTGATCAGTTCTGTGAGTCCGATTTTAAATTACGTTTTGCGTATTTAGTTGACTTTTTTGCGCAACTAAATAAATTGAACCTTCAATTGCAAAGATCAGGCAATTTAAAGTTGCAAGGCATGAACAATATATTTGCATATGAAGATAAAATCAGGGCATTTATCGCTAAAATCGAACTATGGGTCAACAAGGTCGAAAGGTAAAACTTTTCGGCGCTTAAAACGCTCAATCAAATTATTGACGAACAGGGTGCTGAAATTAAAAATGATATACAGGAGAATATTATAGTCCACCTGGAAAACTTAAAAAGTGAATTCAATCACTATTTTCCTGAATGCGAGGACAAAAGTATTCAGAAATTGGTCCGCAATCCTTTCATTGTCTCTCCTTCTGAAGTGCCCGATGAAATTCAAGAAGAAGTGATTGAGATTCAACACGACAGTAACTTAAAAGATACTTTCGAATCAGGTATCAAGCTCGAAGATTTCTGGAGCCAAAAGGCAATTTCATTTTCAAAACTTTCGGGGCATTGCCATACGCTACTTAACGTTATTTTCTTCAACCTATTTATGCGAGCAGGGGTTCTCGGCGCTTTTAATTATCAAAAACAAGCACCGAAATCGGCTGGATGCCGCTGCCGACATGCGTTTGGCATTGAGTAGCACCGAAACTGTTGGCTTTAAATAATTTAATACGTATGTTATTTATAGATGAACCCTTTATTTCCATCAAACTATATCTCTATTACCTCCAAACAATAAATCAGTTAGGTGGTCCGCGGCTAATCAGAAATTTTCTCCAGTTGTCCCTCACGACAAAAAGGTTAAGAACCACTGCTCTAAAGTGTCCAAATATTTTTCTGTGTTTACTATACCTTCAATAAAATTACGTTTTCTTACCGCTTTGGAAAACATGCTACCCCAGACCATCAGTGAGGCAGGATATTTTACTTTTCTTTTTAAATAGTCCGAATGTCCTACTGTCGCCTGTACAAACTCCATCGCTCCATTCTCCTGCACACCATTGTCCAATTTTCATGTTCTTTTAACCATCTTGATCAATTTTTCTTGTGCTGTGTTGTTAAAGGAGGCTTTTATTTTGCCTTAAACAAAACAGTCAATTGAGAACAATCTTTTAGAAGAAATAATTTTTCCAATTTCAACTTAACTCTTTTTATATGATAAAATATCTTACCTTGTAAGTGGCAAATCCCAGCTTACGAACCTCTCTATGACACGTGGATCTAGAAATTTGCCTTCCAACAACTTCACCCCAGCGAACACTTAGTTGTAAATAATTTACACGTCTGTTACGTTCGACAATTCTTCGTAGTGCTCGTCTATCTGCTTAGTAAATCCATAAAGTAGGTTTTTCTCTTGACTATTATTAAAACTATACCCTCTTGATCAACTAATAACCAAAAATATCCTACAGATCTCGCATTTTTTCTATAATATTAAAAACAAATGAAGTAATAACAAAATTTTATAATTGGGCCAACTCAAATGCTAAACAGCTAAGCACTCTAAAGGCCTTTGATTGAAATTCATCCTATCAAGTGCGCTTGAAGATGATGTGGTCGATAGTGTACAGCTTACTGCAATACAGGGTGACCCACTTTTGTATGTTTCGAAAACTGTGTACGTATGGTTTCGACAACTATTTTGATGTCCAGTCAACATTTACGTTAGATTTTAGTCTACGTGGCGGTCTCTACATGATAGCCGATTATCAATGTCTCCTATCAGTCGTTTCGTCTACTGCGCTTCTCTCTCTTTTCCAGATCCAATTTTTTCTGCCAGTTACTTAATGTTATCGCCCTGGCTTGTAATCTCGTTAGTTTACGAACTTTTTCCCTATTTTGAAGCTCTATCAGGGCAATTCCCACAATTGCCTGAACCGCCACTAGAGATACTTCTTCTTCTATATGAAGCAGCCTCACAAAGTGGTACCATCCAGGCCTTTCATGTTAGGCACGATTCTTCGACTATCTTTTCGACCTATCGTCCAATGTGACACCTAAATAGGTTAAATACTTGGAAGGTTTGACGTCTATCCCGTTCAAGCTACAGAAAACGTGATTCGGGCCTTGGCCTCCCTCAGTTTTCCTCTCCATCTGTCTCTACCTTTGGCGTCTCTCTTCCAATTCTTGGATTGCATTAAGTGTTTTGCGGCAACCTCATCCTACCACCCCTTTCGCGGTCTTCCTAACGGTCTTGTTCCTGTTACATTTGTCGCCAATACCCTTCTCTGCCACGTGTCCTGCCCAGCGTAGCCTTTGCAGCTTTACGAATTGTGATATGGGTGGTTCTTTAAATTGTTGGTAGATTTCGAAATTGTATCTAATTCTCCACGTCCCACTGTCGTTCTTAGGGCCAAATATTTTCTTAAGATTTTTCTTTCGAATGTGTCGATGTGTGAGGTCATTTTTTGTGATAGTACCCATGTTTCGCGTCCATATGTGGCTATTGGTCTTATGATACTTTTGTGCAGTCTTATTTTATTATCTAAGTTGACATCCCTAGATTTTAATAAGTGGAGTGTGGCAAAGTATGCTTTATTTGCCTGGGTGACACTTTTTGTATTCCAGTTTCTTCGTTGCCGTCCTCCCAGGTACGTAAAATCTAAAACTCGTTCTAGGTTGTCATCTCCTATCGTGAAGTTTTGTAATATTCTCTTTGAGCGTGTTTGTGTCATGATTTTTGTTTTTTCTGTATTTATTGTTAAGCCTATTTTCCTGGCTTCGTTATCTAGGGTTTATTGATGTTTTTCTGAACACATATTCCAGGGCTATGTTGAATAGGGTAGCGGACAGGCCATCTCCTCGTTTCAGGCGTTTGGTTATCGTGAATGAGTCCGTCAGCTGGTTTTGTATTCTCACCTGTGCTGTCGTCTATGTCATGGTTGTCTTGGTCAGCCTTGAGTTCCTACGAATATTTGGTGTACGTCAACGTCATACTCCCATGGCCCCCTGCCTAATTGCCTAATTTCATCTATGGTTGGTGCTTCTTCAGGGGCTTCTTCGAAAATGGTTTTGTCCGGTTGCTGTGGTGCGCTTTCCTTGTCTTCTTAATTTTCTCCTTCCAGGACCTCTTCAAAGTAGTAGCCCATAGTGTCTTGACGTCATCCGGGCCCGCCGCAATATCTCCTTTTTTCCTTCTCCCCTTCTTTCGCTCTCATGCGGCGTCAACTATATCCTATGGACCTATCAAATTCAAACATGTTTTCTTCATCTGCTGCTATGGTATCCACAGTTAAGTGCACTCCCAGTACTTCATCATGCAAGACATTCCATAATAGGGACCCCGACACTTTTCTGACATTTTCTGAGCTTTTATTTTAGCTTATAAGTAACTAAGGAAATCAAATATTGATGAGCTATTATTAGCTGGTTTAGTCTCCTGTGGACCATGTTTTCAAAGTTTCTTGGCTTCATTTCAATTTCATTTTTTATCATTTCAATGAAGCGATCAAAACAATAATAATATAATAATTTATTATTATCATAAATATAAATAAAACCAAACGTTGCAAATAATATTTCTAACATACTTTAATATCGCAGGCATATCGATGTGTGATCCGATAATCGACGAACACTTCCGAAGATCCCTCGGCAAAGATTACGTCGCCATATTCGCCAACAACAACATCCCGAAAGAGGTGATACCGCCGCCGTCGAAGGCGCCGGCCAGTCCGAAGGAGAGCGCGAACAAACAGTGCGTCATAGAATTGATGGACAGTGAAGGTTTAACAGTGGACGATCACTTCGCCAAAGCGCTAGGCGACACCTGGTTCAAGTTGAAAAAACAGGAGCCGGAAATGAAGAACAACACGACGCCGGAGAATGGTGGTGGCGTGGTAACTGTTTCCTATTCTTAAGTTGGATCGAACTCGAACTCTCTCTCTCTCTCTCTCATTGGATCTTTCCACTCCTACTATTACTACCAGTGACCTCTGTAGGGATATCGTGATGTATAAGAGGTCGGGATGTCTATTTTAGATGTGATGTGATTGTTTTATTGTAAGGAAAACAAAATAAAAAGACATGGAGGTTATATTGTTAAGAAGGAAATATGATTCGTTCGGATGTTTCGCGGTAGATGTCGGTATGATTGTAATTTTTAATAATTATAGATGAACTTCGGATTTAAAGGTATAATTTATTGATTATAATAAATGTAATTATAAGATGCAGGGATTTAATGAGGATGTTATATTTTCTATTACAATTTTCTTGGGGAAACTATATTTTTTTTATAAACAGTACAATCTGTTTCAAAAATAATGTCTCCTCTATAACTGCTAGAGCAAAACTGGTGAACATATGTTAAGAGACATTAATTCTGAAACAGATTACATCTTAATGTTTGATACTGACACTTATGCAACCTTGTACCTTTGAGTTTCCATAAATCTTCGAAAGTTTTTGTTTTTGTACTAGTTTACAAGCCAGCTTTCGATGGCAGTTGCAGTTAATTCAAAAGCCTTCGACCCATGAAGCTTTTGGTGCCGGAGAATAAAGCTGTCACTGGTAACAGCCGGAGCCAACAGTGCACCAACTTTTATCCGTAAAATTACTGGATTTCGATTCTATATCCTGCAATTTAAAAGTGGAGATCACCCTGCAAACGAGTGCACAGTGGGGCAAACCCGATTTTAAATGGCAAACATTCAAATTAAATTGGAGGCTGTAGAAGCCGCTGATTTCGGATTTGATATTGATTTTCTAAAATTCAACATGGCGGAACCAATATGGCGTACATAGTATTAAAAATTGAACTTACTGCACTAAAATAACTGCCCGGAGGTTTTCAGATGTGCTGATTTTAAAGCTGATATTTTTTTCTTCAAATAACAAGCGGCGAGTCCTTTATGAAGAACATGATATGCCAGAAAATAATTTTTCCACATTTTAAGAATATTAGATCCATTTCATAAACTGAACCAAAAGTCGACAATAATCATAAATAATAATGTGACAAAATTACGTTTGAATAGAAGTAGACTATATTAATAACAAAATAAACAAGAAACTCTCTAGTTAAGATGATGTCTTTGTTAATTCACTATAGGAGTCCGATTAAAAGGTTGTTAAAATCGTCTGTTAAATGTTGCTATTTCGCTCCTGGACCAAGCAACCCTTTGCCACCCTCTTCCATGGGGTTTCTAACCTCCAGCTGTCATATAATAAACTACAGTGCCAACCCCCCTATCGAGCAAAATCGTTAATTATTTGCAAAAAATGTGGCAGCTACTATGTCAAAAAATCCTTCTAAAGAGTCCTTAGATTGCATTCCCATGAACTTTAGTATCAATAGCTTTCTATCCAACACCTTGTACCTCTCTCGTCGCCACCCCTTCAATAGGGTTTCTAACTTCCAACTGTCATATAATAAACTACAATGCCAACCCCCCTATCGAGCAAAAACCGTTAATTATTTGCAAAAAATGTCAAAAAATCCTTAGATTGCATTCCCATGATCTTTAGTATCAATGGCTTTCTATCCAACATCCTAGACTTCTCCCATCGCCACCATTTTCAATAGGGTTTCTAACCTCCAGCTGTCATATAATAAACTACAGTGCCAACCCCCCTATCGAGCAAAATCATTAATTATTTGCAAAAAAATGTAGCAGCTATTATGTCAAAAAGTCCTTCTAAAAAGTTATTAGCTTGCATTCCCATTCGAAATTTAATTAGGACTTTGACTTTTAAGTAGAGTTAACTTGAAGCAACGACAACTTGTTTCTTCAATTTAATTTTGCTTAAAGCAAACATTTCAAGGTCACTGAAGCATGTACTTTTAACTTTATACCTGCTGCATGTGCTCTTGTATAATTCGGACTAGATTGGCTCCTCCATTGTTGTGAAATGATACATTATGAGTCAACTCTATTCATTTGGCAATATCCTTGAGTAGACAGTTTCAAATACGATTTCCCAGTAGGTACTTAAACAGAAGTTCTTGGCTAGCACTTTGAAACAATTTACGAAAACTTTAGTTGTGATGATGAAATCAACCAATATTCATAATTTATAAGATTTTCCTGTAGTTAGCAGGCTCAGAGAGAGTTGGAAAAGATTCGCATGTGATGCTTTTGAAATATAAGGACATTAATCCTTATTTAACCGGATTAATAACATCCTAACATTTTTCTAAATAAAGGGGTTCTGCAGGATTCGTTGTTGCGTCGTAATTTCTTGCTTGAGGGTGGCTCATTCAAAATATTGGTCACGCAAACAGAAAGGAATCTTTCTTGGATATAGTCATCTCTGGTAGCAAGTCTAATTTCACATATTATGGTTCGTAAGCACCATAACTTTGACACTTACAAAGATTCGCCAAGCAGTCAACGAGATCTGCTACTGGGCGACCAAATAGCGCCGAAAACCCCTCCCACCCCAGAAGCATCACCATTGAAGGTCAAAGATTACCTTAACATACATAACAGACATAACTCTTGATACCAGGCTCATTTTTAAGGAACTCTATATTCATCTATATTGTTGCCAATTTCTTTCGTGCAGCTGTAGCTCCTCTAATGTGCTAGAAGAGCTATTTGAGTTTAAAGATCCTGTGAAAAGTGAAAAGGCTCTTATGCTTTGATATTGTCTTCTTGTAAAATTATTTTCTAAAATGAAAGCCATAGCTTTTTCTAATGAATATTTTTCGGGTTGGGGTTGTGAGTTGCAAAGCAATTTTCTGATTTTCGTAGGTCGTGTTGGGCTTTTTGTAGCTTCTTTTAGCACTTTAGCTAAATCAAATTCTCCTTTCTTGCGAAGCCCTATACTTGCTGCTTGTGCCATCAAAAAAAGATCAGTGTTTTTTTCTTTATATAAATCTGCGGCTTCTTTCCTTTTTGATCGATCCGATTTTAAGTGAAAATCAATTCTAGGACGACCAGAAGTAACTATTTCATTAGATTTAGAACTTTCAAAATTTAAATAGGAATTCAAGCATTTACTGTAAGTAGTTTTAAACTTTTCAATTTTTCGATGACAAATTTCCCATTTTTTAGATAAATTTAAACAAAAAAAAAACAATATCTATGGACACTGATACACTGGCACTAATACACTTGTCGAACAGATTATAAGCTTTTGATTTTTGACTCAAAAACGTCTACGCTTTCAAGTAATTGCACTCTGATGACAGCCGAATGTTTCACAAGTCATCACTTAATTATTCCTCAGCCGCCTATGTTAATAATACTGTAAATTGTTGCTATAGGATCTTAGTTAGCTAAAAGTCGTATTACAATCACTCTAAAGAATTTTTTTTATTTTGGATTTTTACCAAAAAAATAATGCTTTGGCCCCATTGTGGAGTGCAATGAAAATCCAATCTTTTCTCTCTTCTGCTGTCCTCTTCGTTTGAATCAAGGATTATTCTCACAAGATTTTTTCGAAAATGTGACTTAAGAGGACGAATTATGACTTGACCCATAGACTGCAATACTGCAGGTGTCTTAGAAGGCATTTATATTGGAATGTGTTGGGCAATTGTCTGTCACCTAAAGAAATAACGTGATTTATAGTTTGTTACTGAATGTTATCAAATTACTTACGTCTAGTTCATCATCACTTCGATTTGCATCATTCTGAGGTAAATTAGGTATTATAGTTGAGTTCTTCTGAAGCAAATGCCTTCAATTCTTGGAGCTACTGATATTTCAACTTAGGAATTGGCAATAAGGCATGATAGAGAGCATCAAGTTCAGCATTTGGAGGAAATTTTGAATTACCAGAAGTTATAATGACAAACTCTACGGCTGCCTCTTTGATTGCTACTGTACGATGCAATATTTTAATTGATCTGGTTGGAAATGGACTTGTTTTTTTATAAAAGCGTGACAAAAACTTTGTCGAAGAATGGAATATTTCTTGCGTACATTCATACACATCAAATTGCTGGGGTTTGCACCTTGTTGCTTTTAAAAACTGTGACCCAATGAGAAGGAACTTCTGCAGTGGACTTTTAGTTAATTAATCTCAAAAATCTCTAAATCTTTATATCTATAGAGTCAAACCTTTGCTTTCCATGGATTAAATAGTGTACAAATCTTACAAGAGTGAAATTTTTATTTTGGCCAGGACATGAATCGTAGAAAATCCGCAAATGCCTTACGTTCTGAGTAAGAACTTCAGTGTGAAAAATGGTACAACAATAACATTACTTCGTCAGTTCCGTTTTTTTGGCAATGGTATGTGGGTATCTGTAAAAAACTGATTGATTTTTTCTGCTCTTCATTTTTTCAAGCTTGTTAACGGTTTCCACTTTCTTCAACTGCTTTTTTAATCCACGTTCTTCTGCAGCGCCTGCTTGAACCAGTCAGTTTTGATTCCAATAATGTTATTTGTATCTTTGTTGCATCACAACTACTACACCAAATATTAAATATTAAAATCTCTCAGAAAAATGTTTCTGTATGTTTCATGAGATACTGGTTTCGTCAGACGATTTTCTTCAGCATACATTCGATACATTTTTTTAACATTAAAGTTTCTGCGAAGTAGATTCTTCTCGAATCTTTTAAACTATAATGAGATTGCCGACCTTTGAAACTCTTTATATAATTATGTATACTCTCCAATCTCTTGATTAAGTTTGTATGGCCGATATTGATGTGTTCCTCTCTCCTTTATTTTTGAATCAGATGGTTTTGTAAGATGACTGTATCAAACAATCCAATCAGTGATGATGACCTAGGATATAGATGGTTTCCTCAAGTTACAACTTGTAAATTTATCACGCTTATACCAAATTTTTTTTTATATCTAACATATATATTTGATCTCAATTAACAATTAACTAACGAAATTGCATTTATGCCGACATCCGATTAACATTAAAATACCATATCACACACACATATAACACAACATAACTGCATTAGAATTTAACTTAAATAAAAAAGAAACATTTCAATTGTAACACTATTTATTGAAAAAGATGTATATATTGAAAGAGGATATAAAATGATAAGATTATCTATCATTTTCTAGTTAATAGCTGAAACAGTTAATATCTGTGTACTTTTCTCAGCGATCTTTAGATTCTTAGGTTTGTATATATTAGATGATAACGATGTATATATTAAGTTTAAGTTCTTGTATTATTAGCATTCTTATTTATGAGGAGTAGTAGTTTTTATTTTCATTTCGAGCCTTGCTTAGAAGGAATCAAAAATGTAGGTATGAAAAAAAAAATGGTGTAAACTGTTCTTCTTATTAAAGTATAAATATGCTTTGTACACGATTATTATAAAGACGACTACTTCGCTGCTAAGCCAGTTTTGTCTCTATTACTACACGATGGTTATTATTTTTTTTTTTTTTCGATGAAATGTAATTACCTCGGCAACAATTTTCTATGATCAAATTTATTTCTATCATGATGTATCTCCCTCTCTTATTAAACTTGTTAGTTGGATTCACTCTGTTTATAGAATTTGCTATAATGTACGAATTATAATAAACGTGATCGTCAAGTATTGAATTTGTGTTTTATTTCTCCATTACCATGACAAAATTAGAACTACGTTTGCAATGCAATAAAACGGATTGTGATCTTTTCCAGATTACGAAAAGTCTGAAAATGGAAAATACCGTTTTACCTTTAACATGACTTTCGGTCAGCCGACATAGATGAGACCTTTTTTTTTTGAAAAAATCGAATAACTACAAAACGCCTGAATCAAATTAAAAAAAAAAACTAAAAGTATTTATAAAACTTAAAGATAAGTAAATCCAAATATGTCAAAATATACAAGGTGTTCTATTAAAAGTAAAGTAGAAAATTTAATAATATTTTCATTGAAGAGAACATAATCGACTCAGGGTGTCCCAGCTGACGCGGTTTCTTTGATAATTTGTTTATTTTACAGTATAGAGAAAAAAGTTTCAAATGAAAGTTGTCCCTATTTATATGATGCATAGCTAGAAAATATTTTAAAATATACAGGGTGTCCCAATTATAGAAAAAGCGTATGTAACTTTATTATTGCAAATGGATCACCCTATATATTATATTTTTTAGATTCTACATGATATTTTAAGTAACTTTCATTAAGACCTTCCTAGACCTATGTGCGCTTTTTATTTTCGAGAAAATAAATATTTTATCAAAAATTTTGCAATTGCAGCGCTCTCCTTAACGAGCTGTAGGGTCAAAACTAAAAAAGGTAGAAAATTTTGGTTTGCGCAAATTGATACGTCTTGAATTGCTTTACTATTTCCTATATTAACATGTATGGATCCTTTTGTTGACAGTTACTGGCGCCAACATTTGGAAACATTTAGATGCCAATAACTCTGTTTTTTTTTTAATGAGACATCCCATATGTGTTTCCAGGGTTGGATATAAAATTAAATTCTCTTTCTTTTGATATAAGAATGTACCCATTTATCTCCAACCGCTTTAGAGAAAAATGTATATTTCTTCTGCTACTGTCGAAACAAACCGCTTTAATTTGCACAAAGTAGGCTACGTATCAATAATATTATGACAGATATATTTAATAACCCTTTGTACCATTTATAATTATACACAAGTAATAAATAACCTTAATAAAAGTTACTGAGAATATCATGTAGAATCTAAAATAAAAAAAATTAATAGGGTGATAGGACACCCTATATATTTGAAAATATTTTCTAGCTATGCATCGTACAAATAGGGATAACTTTTATTTGAAACTTTTTTCTCTATACTGTAAAATAACCTGTATATACAGGGTGTTTATGAATTGATACAAAAGATTTCAAAAGGTGATTCTTTAGCAAAAATTAAGGGGGTCTTTCATATAACTTTTTGTTCAACACCCTTTTCCTTCCAAGTTACAGCCCTTTAAAATGAAGTAAAAAAATTTTTTGTTATTTAATTTATCCACGTTGGAAAAAATTTAGAAGAATGAAACAATAAAACTATTGGTCATATGACTTCATTTGACAGCAGCTTATTTGAGTTTTTTTTAATAAATAATAACCTCTTTGTGAATTTATGGGAAAAGAGTCTGAGCAGTATTTTATTTTTTTGTGATCAAACTAACAATTTTATGATAAAAAGTCAAGACATAAAAAAGTTGCAGATTGAGCCTGTCTTTTTAAATCAATTTTTTAAATAGGAAAATATAGGCGCATTAAAAAATTCTGATGCAAAATATTATAGGGGTTTTGAAATCTTTCATATCAATTCAGAAACATGAATGAATGGTCTTGCTGAAACACCCTGTATGCCTGTGGGGTCGAGAACTCGCCAAGCTAACTCCCCAAACTTGATACCCAAACGTCGAATCTTAAATAAAAAGTTATCGCGCCACACTAATCCGAAGGCGTGAGCAAAATTCTAAAACACCGCAGCTCCAGGGAATTTCACACCTCCTCTGTCAGTTGGAGGAGTTGGAAGTCGACCGGCAAGCTCATGCGATCCAGATTTTTTTTTTTAAAGGGTTTTGTCTAGTGCAATAGTGCTCCATATTTCTATTGAAGACAAAATTCTGAACAGACTCAAATGACAGTTGTTTCTTATTGGCTGAAAGTACAGTACGACTACAGCTGTATTGAAAGTTTTACTATAATTATTACATTAGTTTATCTATTTTTCGGTATAGATTAGTTTCCTTTTACCTTAATTACCAGAGAATGTCATATAAAATTAATTTTACAAATGACATGTTGTACCTACTTTGCGCTGGAAGTCTGCTCAGAATGTTGTTTCTTTCTTTTTGAAATAAGTTATAGCTAACATGAATCTAGTATTAAAGTTATTGCGATGTAAAATTCTTCATGTTCGGGTTTGTGAAAACAATTCTTTTTAACAGTGTCAAAACCCAATACAGATCGCATCAACATCAAAAGTTGATGATGACCAAAAACCGGAAAAATTTTTAGCCATTAGCGAGAAAAACGCAAACTTAAATCTGCCCTCTATCTTCAATAATGAGAGGTGACGTAGCCACCAGATGAAGCAAGCGCAGAGCATACCAACAATGTTCTGAACGCACCCAATTATGAATTGTAATTTGGGCTGTGGGGCTATTCAAAATTAAATACTTTTCAATTTATAAATTCTGTACCATTATGTGTTACCATGGCAACTATCACATTGTTTATTATACAGGGCCAGGCAAATGACTGGGAACACCAGATTTCTGGCAAAATTATGAATTCTATTAAAAAATAACTTCAATGAAAGTTATTGTAGTATTTTCATTCTACTCTATCGCATACTTTGATTTTCTACAACTTTCACTTTTTTCGAGAGATGACGTCATCGGTAGTTTTTTTTAATACATCACCCTGTATATTTTAACATTTTTGGATAGACACATTTTCAAGAATTACAATGATGTACTGTTTATATCTTATAATATATTGGAAAAGGCTAGCAACGAAGAAAATATTGAAAACAAGACAATTTATAATAAATATTCAAACTGATGACCTTCAGCAGCCTGACAGTATTCTAATCTATCAACCTTAATGGCTTCTGAATTACGTCTTGTCCTATCTCTTGAAAGGCCATCCTAATTGGATCTTCCAAAACTCTTCGAGCGACTGAGGTTTATTCTTATAAACATTAGATTTCAAATGCCTCCAGAAGAAAAAGTCTTCGACCTATCCAACGCTGTGGAAATACTTTTATTATTACTTTAAAGGTATGCATGGCAACATCCTATCCAAAAATGTTAAAATATACAGGGTGATGTAGAACTTTTTGATGTTCTTGAAATTCAATATTTCTGAAAACTTGTAATTATAACTGATATCATCTGGACTTATCAGCGAAATTATTTACGCCATTGTACCACTTCCGGTTTACCGGAAGTTGACGTCAACTTTCTAAATTTAAATAGCATGGTATATTTTTTATGTCGGCCATACAATTCTGCATCAAAACTTACTAAGACAACCTATGTCAAAAATCAGCCGTTTTTGAGTTATTCAATTTTTTTTCAAATATAAGGCCAATTGCAACGTTATGTTCAAAATTCTGTATTTCTGAAGGCATTGCAGCTAAAGACCTCATATTTGGTATATTATTAGCCGAAATAGCATACATCAAATTTACCTCCTACAATTTATCATAATTTATACAGGGTCGTTCAAAATTAACGTTCATTTCAACCAACTTTACGTCGATAGAAATCACTTTTTTTTTAATGGAACACCCTATATATTACTGCATTTTTGAATACTCTTAATAATTCTCTATCATTGATTATTAGACATATTGGCTTCTATCTTTTACAGTTTTCGAGTTTTTAGAGATTTCCTGATGAAAGTCCGAAAAATACGCCTTTTTAATGCATTTAAAATCTCAGTAATCCTTGAATGTCAAAATAATTGATATTGTATTTTTACTATGAATACACATAGTTGATATCTGTCAAGCAAAATAACAAATTATTACAATTACATTTATTTTCCATTCATGAAGACTGTAGTAGAATTGTGAGTAGTACATGTCGAATATATCACGGCTGATAAACATTTATGCAAAGTGACGTAAAAAATATCAATACAAGAAGCCAAAAAAGAATTTTAAACAATAAAGCTTTGGAAAGGAATAAGTTAAGTGTGTTTTATATGTCATCGTGATCTGATCATATTTTGTCTTTTGCAACGCTATCTTGTTTGAGTTTTTGTAATGACGTTTTAGATTACTTTGCAAAAATTTGGATATCTGTCGTCAAATCCTGTACATGTTCTATTCATAATCGTATTACATTATCCATGACTGGAAAATTAATGTAAAATGTCGTTTCTTTTCTGTAAAATATTTCGTTTGCTATTTTGCTTGACAGATGACAGATGACAGATATAATCTATGTGTATTTATAGTACAAATGCAATTGCGATTATTTTGACATTCAAGGATTATTAAGATTTTAAACGCATGAAAAAGCATATTTTTCGGACTTTCACCCGAAAAATACTACTAATAATACGAATTATTAAGTGTATAAAAAATGCAATAATATACAGGGTGTTTCCTAAGTAATCTAAAATATTATATGGGACGCTTCGTCACTCAATTTTAAGACGAAAAGTTCATATAAACATGTGTGATAAGTCTTGTCGTTAATGAGATACAGGGTGTTGAATTGTTTGTAATACATCAGCTGTGATTGTATTTGAAATTATTTTTTCCTGGTGACGCTACTGCATAACATGCTTATTATAAGTGACGTTTGAAGTAACGTTGACAACTGTGTCAAACCTAAAACCCAACGCAAACAACGAACAATAAATTTTTAATAATACGATCTTTTTGTGTTAAGTTAACAACGATGCCTGTGTTTACTAATGCTGAAATGGCTAATATGCACTTCTTGTATGGATTAGCTAATGGTAATGAACATATCCTCTGAAATATAATATTTTTTCTTTATGTTTAACACATGTTGTTGCCTCTAATAAAATAATAAAACACCCTGTATATCATTAACGACAAGACTTATCACACATGTTTATATGAACTTTTCGTCTTAAAATTGAGTGACGAAGCGCCCCGTATAATATTTTAGATTACTTAGGAAACACCCTGTATAGGGTGTTCCATTTAAAAAAAGTGACTTTCATCGATGCGAACTTGGTTGAAATGAACGTTAATTTTGAACGACCCTGTATTAATTATGATAAATTTTAGGACGTAAATTCAATTTTGGCTAATAACATGCCAAATATGAGATCTTTAGCTGCAATGCCTTCAGAAATACAGAATTTTGAACATACCTTTGCAATTGGCCCTATATTTGGAAAAAATGGAATAACTCAAAAACGGCTGATTTTTGACATAGGGTGTCTTAGTAAGTTTTGATGCAGAATTTTATGCCCAATACAAAAAGCTCATAAAAAATATACCATGCTATTTAAATTAAGAAAGTTGACGTCAACTTCCGGTACACCGGAAATGGTACAATGACGTAAATAATTTTGCTGATGAATCCAGATGATATCAGTTATAATTACAAGTTTTCAGAAATGTTGAATTTCAAGAACATCAAAACGAACCAATTCCGTGAATGACCCTGTATATCCTGTATTGATGCAATCAGCAGTATTATAATTCGGACCTCTTAATGACAATAAATTTATTTGCATATTTATACGTATAAGGTAATTAAATCTAACCACTAAAAATATACTGACTTCCAGAAAAATTGCAACACCTAGAAGCTGTTTAACGATTTTATTGAAATTTTCAGAAAACGTCTATTTCTATGAAACAAAGTTATGATTAAGTTTTAAAAACAAAAGAATAAAAGCTTTAAAAGTTTTTTCAATAATGAGTTGCTCTCATCTAGACGCCTTGGCATGCTATTAATCAAGTGATCTATAGCTGCTTGTGGTATATCGTCCCAAGCTTCTTGAATCCGTTGTTGAAGATCGTGTAAATTATCTGGAGGGTGCGGTAAATTACCTATTCGCCTACCAATCATATCCCATACATGTTCAATGGGCGACAAATCAGGCGACCGAGCAGGCCATGGGAGGGCGACAATGTTAGATTCTTCCAAAAACCGTGTTGTAGCCCTTGCCGTATGAGGGCGCGCATTATCCTGCTGGAAAATGGGATTTTGCAGCCCCTGAAGATATGGAAGGCCAACTGGTTGTAGCACATTAGCAATGTAACCAGGTGCGTTAAGGTTGCCGTCAATAAAGACCAAGGGTGATCTGCTACCATAACATATTGCACCCCATATCATAACTCCTTGAATGAGGGCTGTGTTGCGTTCCACAAAAAATGTTGGATTTTTACGTTCTCCACGCATCCGTCTGACTCTCCTACGACCATCGTGGGCCCACACTAAACACAATTTGATGCCATTCCTGCGCCCAATTCACCCTTAAGTTGCTCCACTCTAGTCTGCGTAGACGGTGAAGTGGTGTAAGAGGAAGACATAAAAATGGACGATATGAACGCAATCCATAAGATCTTATCCGGCGATAAACAGTTGACATTGACATTCTGAGTCCTGTACCTCTCATCCAATCATTTGCAATTGATCGAGTTGTTGAAAATCTATCTCTTGTGGCCAAAAGTCTTAAGCGACGTTTTTCGCGATCTGTAGTGCTTCGAGGTCGTCCAGATCCACGGCGACGATGTTGAACCCCTTCCTCGGACCATTTGGACCAACACCTCAATACCGTTGAAACATTTCGGTTTACACGACGAGCAATTTCTCTTAGCGAAAGTCCGGCCTCTCTCATACCAATAATACGGCCACGTTCAAAATCACTTAATTGGACAAAATGTTAATGTTGACGTACTCTCGGCATTGTTATCAAGTGCAGAATGAAATTGTGACGTAACAACAACAATTGGCAAACTTGACAGTTACTAAATGGTCTAATACTTCAAATTTATAGTTACTATGTGCTATGGAAACAACATGCAAAAAAAAATACTACTGGCTAGATTTTATTTAAATTTTAATCGTCAATTTGTTTAATGAAAATAAACGTTTCCTGAAAATTTCAATAAAATCATTCGACAACTTCTAGGTGTTGCAATTTTTCTGGAAGTCAGTATATTTTCAATATGGCGGTACTTCCGAAAGCACCGGAAATTGACATTTCAAATGGAATGATACAGTTTATTCTTTGCAATTTTCGAAATCTAAACGTTGTGTGTGGTCGTTTTCGAGATTTTCAACTTTTTTTTATCTCTTACTACAAATTCAAACATATTACCCTATGCATATACTGTATAAACACTTGAAGCTTTATTAGAAAATCTACACAAAACAATTAAATTAGCTATGATACAGAAGATACTTTAATCAACTATGAAGTTAAGCCAAATTGAAATTGTTACCAACGTCAAAATTTTACGAAAAAGGGGGCAAAACTCGCAATAACTCATATTAACCATTACCTCAGCGCCTTTCCATATATTATACTCAATCTGTTAGAATGCGTTTGCAATTCTAGAAAACTGTTATCACCATTTAAAGCTCCGAACACTAGATATTCTCTTGTTAAAGTTTTATAGAAAGAACAAATCTTATATAAATCAAATTATTATAAAAAAAAGTAACACAAAAAATGTTTTATAATACACAGTATACACTGAACAATATCAATAAATACACTAAACCATAAACAAAACACACAAACTTTAAACCAGGACTTCCCTTTTTAATCATCTCATCACACGAGAGGTATCGTTGAAATTTGGCGCTAAGAACTGATTTCGTATGGTGCTAGAATATCAAAGCAATCTTTACACCATAAGAAAACAGTACTCTACTCCAAAAAAAAAAAAAAAAATAAGAATAAGATGAAGGAAACTGCAGAAACCTACTCTTCGTCACTTATTACATCTCTGCAAGAAGAACTATCACACACTATTTTCGCGAGTGAACTGTGAGTTGGAAACGGTGGATGTGTCATTTAAGTATATTTTACCTGTCACAGTGCGTTCCCAAATACAAAATAGATATTCACTTACATGATACAACTTTACCAGCAAATTTGAAACCTCATCACTGTCTTAGTATTGATATATACCTATGTGTGTGTGTTTGTTCTGCGTTGGATTTTCGTATAGCGTTACCTCAATAGCCGGTGTGCTACTCTATACTATTTTCCTTGGCGGATTTTTTTCAAAAACAACACCGTTTCGACATATCGAATTTCGAACGGGGTATCGTGTTTGCGGTAGACAAGGTTTCATATTAGTTTTATGCTGCCGTATAGTCCTTATGTACTTTTATAAACCTGTGCGTATGTCTTTGTACAATATAATAGAGTTTTTATTTATATATATTGATGATATTTACGAGGGTCGCTCGTTAAATTCAAACCAATTCAATTAAACTGGCGTTTATCGATAATTAATCATTTAATTCCAAAATACTATAAAGTTAACTTAAAAAAAAAACAGCAACATTTTATCGTTAAAAAACAAAAGAAAACTGTTTGCCAAATATCACATATAAATAAAGAATTTACTGTCGGACCCTCGTACATCAAAGTATACGTTTTTTTATGCATTATCTCTAGGCCGTGTTAGCCAGATGTACCACCTTGTTCGCTGATTTTTAGACCCACTTCGATGCACGGTGTAGCGTATCTTGATGGTGGAACGCGATATTCCGACTTGGGTATCGGATTTTTCAAAGGAGACATGACGGAAGAAAAATACACTTCCTTTTACGTCAAAGACAATGGAACTATAATAGAGTAGTCTCTTCTAACGCGTAGCTTCGTGTAGTGTTTATTCTATGTAAGTTATTGCAAGTTTATTAAAGAAATGCGGTCCAAATTTAATTTAAAAAATGTTATATAAGGTGATCAAACAATCGATTCAAACATTAAAATATAAAATCGTAAAAATATTTTAATTTGATGATATATGTCAATCAAAACTTACCACCAATTGTTTTTTTTAATAGAAGGCTTTTGTTTTTATGTATTATTTTGATAATACATCCATTATAGATGATACCAGCTTGAATAATTTTTCTGTAACTCCACCCTCTTTTCCTAAAAATGCTTTAAAAATTTTATTCCAACGGTAATTTCGATTAAAAAACATATCATTGCAAAATGTGCGATCTCTACTCTAAATTAATTTGATATTCAGGAGAATCCCATAATTTACATCATAAACATCTCAAAATTAATTTCAAATTTGTTAGAAGGCTTATATTTTGATATATTGTTTTAATAGAGTTCCCAATATAGTTGATAAAAACTCAAACGAATTTTCCCTAATATCGTCCTCTTTTTCTAAAAATGCTAAAAATTTTCTTACATTTCAGATCATCTTAATAAGGTAAATTTGCCCCACCAGCTCTATGCTACCACTGCAAATACTTATAAATTAAACTAAATGCATCAAACAAATCAGAATGCTCTCAAATTAAAACGTCAAAAAGTCGACATTATTTCGTCGACGTCGTCTCTACACTGCAACATATTATTGCACTGACGCCTCTTGCAAGAAATGACTAGTAAATAACGTCAATGCGACGTGAACGTTCTACTTAGGAACTTTGATATTTGAGAGGTAAATAGAAGAAGAAAAGGAGTTAACACTACTCATCATCGTCAATTTTAAGTGATTGGCACGTCAGTGTTGTCAAAATAACGTTATGATAAGCTAAAAATTGATTCGAATTCGTTCTGTAAGTTTTTAATAATTTATTATGAACTTAATTCAAACCTTACAGTCTTAACTTACTATTGACTCGTTTTATAATTAAGTATGTCAAAAAAATTGGCGGCAAAATTCTTTAATAAGCTGAAATATATTAGAATTGTTTTAATTTCTAATCTACTTCAGAAAAAAAAATCAGAAGATTTTCAAAACGTAAATTCCGTTATGTTTTACGACCTACCTTACTAGAAATTTTCACGAACTCCTGATGTCCCTGCAAGTATACAGCCAACCGTCGATAAAATACCCATTCAAAATAAGAGGAGAAACTTCTATTCCTAATCCGAACATTATTATCCCCGCGCAGTACTCCCGATACACCACCAAAAAATTGACGCAAGAATCAAAAGAAAACAAAAACATCAACCTTCAATCGATAACGTTTTTGATCTTATTAGGAATGAGTCACAATTTACACTGATTTTGCCAGATCACGCGGAGAGTAAGACAGAAGAACGGACTCTAAATAATACGCACACCAGAATTGCAGTTGCATCAAAGAGGAAAAAGATATAGACGGTCAGAGGAATCAACGTTATCCTAAAACAACCCCTGCCTTCGTTAGGCAAAGTCAAGAATTGCATGAACGGCAGCTTTACAATATTTTAGAAGGGCTTCTATTGTGTGTTTGCGCCGTGTGCGTGTTGTCCTTGTTATATTTTTTAGCATAGGGGGTAAGCCAGCATAGTTAGGAAACACCGAAAGCTAAAGCCGGTATACCCTCGGTGTTAGTTCTGCTGTGGTCGTTACCGTTGGTTTCTCGTTGTTGACGTGCGAAGCAAAAAAAAGAACTGGAACGAGGAACGTTGAGGGGGTTGAACTCGGAAAGTCGAAGTTTTATAATTATTATAATAGTAGTGGCGCGAACACAACTATACTAATTGGTTTTGTCCCATTTATCTTTTCCCGTTATGATTTTTTTACACGAAAGCTTACAGAGGTGAAAGCTTAGACCTAATCAGACTAAAAAATTCAATTTGAAAGCTGTCTTAAATGGATATTAATAATAATCTGAATTCTTTGAAAGCAGCACAATTATTGTTCGTTACCATATTTTTGACAGCTGTCACCTTGTAAAAATAGTCCTACTAAATTGTGGAAACAGTTATTTCTTATGGTTTTTATCGAATCCAGCTGTCAATATGTTTCTGACAACTACAGAATTATCAATACGATTCGATGTATGCATCTCCTTTAATCACAATAGTTTAACTATCTCTCTATCTCACTTCGTCTCGTATTGACGTGTCGTATCGAGCGCTCGTAATCCTGCCCCTGATTTTACAATTGTAACTGTCAAAATACAATGTCTGACAGCAAGAAAATCAGTTTTTTTTTCATTTAGAATTATGAGTGTCGCGACTACAAAACAAAACTTCTAGATGATACAAAATTCAATTCTTTCAAATTTGACAATTATACCTATCAAAATATATGTATCTGCCAACTGTCAAATTTTTAAGTGAGTGGCAAGATTACTAACACTCGATACAACGTGTTAATACCGGAACAAACGAGATAAGTGTAACTGTCAAAATATTTATGACAGCTGGCAAATTGTCAATACAAGAATTACAAGAACTGTAAAATCAGTTACTTTTAGAATGGATACGTGTCAAAATATATTTGCTAGCTGTAAAGTTGTTAAACCAGATGTTTTACATTTTTGACGGTTATGCTTACTGGTTCAAATTTTACGAATGTATTTATCTAAATACATCAGCATGTTGCCCGATAGAGGTCATGGAGTTTATCTTCTCAATTTCTGTCGAGTAATTGCTGGATATAACGGGTATGGGAGAATTCGTTTGTTGGTTCATAGGTACTCTTGTATCACACACTGATGAGAACAAATAAGTTCGAAACACGTCTCTGTGTGTCACGATTGAACTTCAAACGTTCCCTTTTATGCACTTTGTGTACGACGTGTGCTTAGCGTCAAATCATGTGCTTTGAATTAGGTTTTACCTTTTTCATTGCAACCGGCTGATGTAGTTTCATCAAATCCCCGGCAGAGGGATGTATGCGTCTCACACTTTTGTGTTCTGTTATTCTATTTGTGTCTAAATACATCCCATCCGTTAAAAGTTGCTTACTTTTTATAATTTTAAACGTCGTTATAATCAAAAAATAATTATTGACAGCTGTCAATTTGTGAAAAAGTTATTTTTTAATTCTAGTCTTCAAAATACGTGCATTCGACATCTGAAAAGTGAGTTATTGTTCTTTAAGTATCGTAATAATTAAGAAAAAAGTTGACATATGTCTGTCGACTGTATTCTGACAGCGGAGAAGTTATTTTTTAAGCATTGTAATAATCAAAGAAAATTTTTGACAGCTGTCAAATTATAAAATCAGATATTTCCTAATTCTAGTTGTCAAAGTACATTTGACAACCGAGAAGTCAGTTAGTTTTTTTATATTTTGTTCACAATTTTGACGCTTGTTGCAGACGTTATAATTTTTATTAAAGTTGTCAAACTATAAGGATACTTTTCTGCTTGCTAATTTGGCGAGTATAATAATTAAAACAATGCTAAAAAACGGTAACATTATTTTTTTGTACCTAGTTGTAGTTATATAAAAAATAACTATCAAAATATTTCTGACAGCTGTTAAAATTTTCACTTCATTATAAACAGCGTATGTTTTATGAGATGTTATGCTTTTTTCAACACATTTTACACTAATTTACGATGAATTTAAGAAAAAAAAACGAGATTTCAGTAAGATTTTTGAATTGAACGCTTGTCGGTAAAAAGAACATACGTATCAGTAAACGTAGCATGAACTAATCGATTGATTGTTTTTTCGGACAAATAAATTGGGTAATAGAGGGAGATAACATGTAAATAACACACAAACTTCCGAGTTAATTAAATTTACAATAAAAGATGAATATATGGCAATAAATAAAACAACTTTATAATGTATTTCGTGTAAATTGTCTAAACGCACAAACTTTCTGCTTTCAAATTTCAGTTGTCGGTAAAAAAGCGATCTGTTTTAATTTACCATTCGATACGATTCGATATTTTTGACGTTCTAACCTAACAATATTTTCCACGTGAAATAACTTTAAAAACCTTTGATGTAAGTAATAGATAATAAGTTAAAAATTATAAAATGGGTAGAAAAGCTAAGTTTACTGAAGGTGTTATCGTAAAAAAGGGTCCAGGTAGAAAATCAAAGAAACAGAAAGATCCAATATTTAAAAAGGAGTTATTAGCAGGTAAATAATACTTTTGAGGACATACAGAATTGGTGTTTATTCAAAATAAACTAATTTTTGTTTCATATTATAGATTCAAATCAACCCGATCGGAAATTAAGTAGACGTCAGAAATTGAGATTGAAAAAACGGCAGACAAAAGAACAAGAAGCACAATCTAAACGACAGAATAAGAATGCGCAAAAACAAGAGAAAACGAAATCTGAGAATGGTATCGTGGAAGCTGGTGTGTCGACTGGATTTACCGATAGTAATAAATCCTGGCTAAAACTGAAGAAATCGAAACAGAAGCAACCTATTATTGAAAATGAGGATTCTTCGGGAGACGAAGATCCTGTATCCGATGAGGAAAGCGAGGTTGCGAGTGATGAAGATAACGATGATGACGACGAAGAAGTTAATGTAAGTTCGTTAAAAGATATTTCTAGTGAATCGGATGGGGGTAGCGATGATGACGAAGACGATGATTTGTTACCTATCGAGAAAGAAACTAAAATTCTGAAGAAAAAACGAGATGAAGATGCTAAATTGGCTGAAGAGGAAATGCAGTTAAACATCGCTAACCAAGAAGTTTTTGAATTTCCGGAATCGGAAAATGACGGAAAGCAAGAAGTTAGTAATTTGCAAGATGTGCAAGCACGGATAAAAGATGTCGTAATGGTTCTGTCTGATTTTAACAAGCTACGACAGGTGAATCGCTCACGTTCCGATTACATGAAATTATTAGAAGGCGATTTATGCACGTATTACAGTTATAATGAATTTTTAATGGAGAGATTAATGCAATTATTCCCTCTAACGGAATTATTAGAATTTCTAGAAGCAAGCGAAGTTCAACGGCCATTAACGATACGTACGAACAGTTTAAAGACGAGACGGAGAGATTTAGCTCAAGCTTTAATAAACCGAGGAGTAAATTTAGATCCGATCGGGAAATGGACAAAAGTAGGTTTAGTAATTTATTCGAGTCAAGTTCCTGTAGGAGCGACACCTGAATATTTAGCTGGACATTATATAATACAAGGTGCATCGAGTTTTTTACCCGTAATGGCTCTTGCTCCGCAAGAAAACGAACGGATTTTAGATATGTGCGCAGCACCTGGCGGTAAAGCTTCTCATATAGCTGCGATTATGAAAAACACCGGTGTTTTATTTGTTAACGATGTCAATAAAGATCGTGTGAAAGCAATCGTCGGAAATTTTCATCGATTAGGCGTTATAAACTCGGTAATATCAACGGTGGATGGTCGAAAATATCCCGATGTTTTAAAAGGATTTGATCGCGTTCTCTTAGATGCTCCCTGCTCGGGTTCAGGTGTGATAGCGAAAGATCCGAGCGTGAAAACCAGCAAAGACGAACAAGATATTCAACGATGTTTTACATTACAACGGCAATTACTTTTAGCCGCAATCGATTGCTTGAATGCTAAATCGAGTACGGGAGGGTATATCGTTTATTCGACATGCTCGATTTTACCTGAGGAGAACGAAGCTGTTGTCGATTACGCTTTAAGGAAGAGGAACGTTAAATTAGTCGATACGGGTTTAGAATTTGGAAGCGATGGCTTTGTAAATTACAGACATTTTCGATTCCATCCAACGATGAAACTGACAAAACGTTTTTATCCGCACAGTCACAATATGGATGGATTTTTCGTTGCGAAATTGAAAAAGTTCTCAAATCAAATTCCTAAAAGTCAAGATGATGAAGTTGTTGAGGTATTAGATACGGAAGAGGCTGATGTACAAAATGAAAGCGAAACGAAGGAGACTATAGAAGATGTTAAAGAAGATGGAAGTAATTTGGGGAAAAATAAAAGAAAACGAGAAAATAATAAAAATAAATCACCTACTGAGGAGGCTAAAACGCAAAATAATACTCGACAAATTTCATTAAATAAAAAGAAAAAGAATAAATCTAATACGTCGACTATAAATGTGGAACCAACTTCGAATAGTAATAAAGTGACATCAACAAATAAGAAGGGTAAAGAGAAGAAATGGAATGAGATTCCTGAAGAAACAGGGACGAAATTGAAAAAGAAAATGAAGAAAATACAAAAGAAGAAACAAGTAGGAGAGATCAAAAAGGGCAATTTAAATAGACATAAAAAGGGAAATATAAGAAAGACTAAATAATGCAACATTGTTTTAACACTTTTTTCTTTTTTTTTGATATATTTATGTTTATAAATAAAACTTAGTTTTCATATCTTTCGTTTTTTTATTTTATATTGCTGTGCCGATTGTATCTAATTCAGCCTTCAACGGTCATGTTCACGGAAATTTTACTAATTTTTGTAAAAAACACCGAAACATTATGTCCAAGAAATTTCAAGAAAATTTGGCTATAAACAATATAGGTATTGACAATATATCTATAAAATCCACCTCATTACAAAAAAAAACTCCGAACACGTGTTTCACTAATAGGGAAGCATGAATGGGGGCATTTCTACGTTATGTCGTTTCAGAAAACTGTTCGATTAAAATTTTTCACAATTTCAAACAGAAAAATAATCGCCATCATCAGCCACATCATATTTTTGTTTCATTTTTTTTCTCAATAAATAAAAATATAGCAGAAGAAAAGAAACACGGGTCCATTTTTTTAAATTCATCTGTTATTAGATATAATTTACAAAATGTTCCTCTTCCCCATTATAAAAATAATATATTAAGAAAAAGTTAATTATTCGAACGAAAATAAAACGCAATGAAAGGTAAATAATTTTTAATAAACATGTTAAACTACAAATATTAGATATTATTATTCAGAAGCTCCCGAGTCACTACTCTCATCACTGTAACAAACAATAATTTTTTACATGAAACATCATAACATATTTACTAGACATAGGTACTTGTAAATAATTAATAAACGTTTTATTACCTGAAAACTTGCTGGAGGAAAGCAATTGCCGTATCTTTTAAATCGCTATTCGGAAATGTTAGATGCAAAATTCCTTTATGGTGATTTACACTTATTTTTTTGTCATTTATAATACGATAACCGCCTACAACGGTAGCATCGTTTAACCGAATTAACCGCTCATCTTCCATTTCAGTTGGCCATAATACTACTTCGTTAGTATATTTTGTTAACTTCGCCATATAAACAGTACTGTTAAATCTGACTTCAATAGGAATCTGATGTATTGTATCCATTTTGCGCCTTCTTCTATCGAGTTGGAATTGGATATAATTTTCTAAAAGCTTATCCATCGTGGTTTTTTTTTTGTAAAAAAAGTCGATAATTTTTTTCAAAATGAAAAAAAAATATCACGTTTAGTACATGGTCTTGAAAGAGGAACGAATACAACTAGACGGCAGATTTCTTCCTTATTTAAACCAATTTGAATGATGAAATAATTTGACAAATACATAAAAACATAAACATAACCTCTGACTCCATGGCAGTGTTGCCACCGTTGCCACCATCGGTTGTAACGAATCCAGTAGATGCTTCGTAAAAAATCGGTAGATTTCGACAATTTTCGGTAGATTTTAAAAATTAGTTATTATTTCACTCGAACTGGTAGGTAATTGGCTAACAGTTTATTTCCGATACCGTGGAAAATAAAAGGATTTTTAAAATAAAACAATAAAATAATTTTGTTTACAAAGCAACTTTTATTTAAACATAAATCTTAATATTCAAAAGAACTTTTTGTACTCGCCTATCAAAACCTGTCATTTCACGATTCGATTTGCGTGCGTAAAAAGTTACCAGAGACTTATAGCAGAGCCAAACACTTATCCGTAAATGTATAACGTAAACGTTGAAACGACAGATACGTATGCTGTAAGAAAAGCTTGAGAAACACACCGAGAGTTGCTTTATTCACCGGTGTACATCAGTGATGCCATCAGATGGCATCAAGCCGTTGCTTTATTCACCGGTTGTTTCCTGATGTTCCATCATAAATGGTTGCTTTCTCCACCGGTTAATCGATGGTGTTACACCATGGTTACACCACATCCACCGAACTTCGAGTTCGATGTTAGCGATGGATTGAGAAGTGGGGAGAGTCAGCTGTTTTTGTTTATATCGGCGTAACGGAAAAATTTAAGTTTATTACAGGTTATTGACGAACGGCAGATATGGATTATGAATTCGAATATATAACCAATGCTTTTTGCACGCGGATAACAGATAAACAAAGTATGATATTAAGGAACGGTATGTATGGTGTTTGAGATGTTTAAGATGAACTATCTGAGCTATCTAAAAACACAATTCAGCCAATAGTATAAATATTTAACGACACATTTTAAACCTGTATCCGATGACGAAAAATTTTCATTAAGATAAAAGATTCTATAATCGACGGTGTCGCAATCTAGACGAATACGTAAAGATATGTACCTTTTTTCGTAAAACGAGAGAAACGTAAATGATGCGTAAATGTCATAAACTGTAAACATAACCTCTCAACATAAAAGTCAACACTGCTATAACACCAGAAATCGTTGCTTTAATCTTCGCAAATTACATGCACCATAAATCCATCTAATTATGACGTCATCACATCAAGCGATGTGGTGTTGATGAATAAAGCAACTCTCGGTACAGTTATAGCGTTGATTGAATTATAGCAACATGACACGTATAGATAGTTTGATGATATTTGCCGTGCTGCAAATAACCTTACCAAGACGGTTGTTTTAGTTGTATTGTATGAAGGGAAAATAATAGGTAGTTAGGACAATATCAATAATTTTATAATAGAAGAAATTCTTATGATAGAGACGTTAAACGATAATTACAATGAAGATATTAATTATGCGGGAATATTTTATATAATGCGGAATAACTATAGGTAGTAGAGCTGGTTTACATAGTCGTTTCAATTTTGAGTCATTTGTTGTCATTTCTATGTTACAAATTTGTTTTAATCGGGCTATATCGACTTTCTTCGCACATTTCGTTCGACTGAATACGTATGTTTACCGTCTACGTGAGAAGCCGTAATTTTACGTATGACGTATTTCGACATACGTACGCAAAGGAAAAATATTGCAAGTACGCATGCGTTCCGGTCAGTTTTGACGGATACGGATACGTGTTTGGCTCTGCTATAAGTCAGCGAGGTCCGCTGTATCTCAGTTTCTGTGCAGCAAAAGCCAACTTAGTATAAAAGTAAAACTTTTAGTTTACACAACTTTTTTGAGGCCAATTCTAACGTACGGCTCCTTAGTTTGGTCCAGTGCTGCAATTACTCATCGTAAGAGATTCAATGTCCTACAAAACAAGATCCTCAGATATATCATTGGCGCGCCTTGGTATGTCAGAAATGTACAAATCCACCAGGACTTAAAGATTCCAACTCTTCTCCAACACGCTGCTCTAATGGCCGAGAAAACCTTTACAAGGGTATCTCGATCCGACAACCCCTTGGTTAGGGAATTGGCTCACCTCGCCTCCGGCTCGCGCTTTAAACTGGTCACTCATTCGCGAAATATAATTTCACGCACTTGGTTCGTAAATAACTATATTGCTTTTAAATTAGCATCAGTCATTTTTGAGATGAGATTTTTTTCCAATTGGAAAATTATGGCGTACATTTTTTTGCATGTACTGTTTCGTATACAACAAAGCAGAGATTGTTGTTGTTTCTAGGCGATTTCTCACTTTTGTTTTCAACAAGTTGTAGCTTGAAATAGTTATTTACGAACCAAGTGCGTGAAATCATATTTCGCGAATGAGTGACCAGTGACCACGAATTCGCGAAATGTTTCACGCACGAAGTTTGTACAATATTTTTTGTACGAGAACTATAATAATAATACATATTGTTAAATACGTTATCGTTTATGACCATATTATTAAGGTTAGGGATTTATGATTTTAAAATGTCACTAAATTAATCAAGTTCCAGGAAGTACCAACTTTACTCTTTTACGCACTCGTATTTAAAGTGACTTTTTACGCACGCAAATCGAATCGTGAAATGACAGGTTTTGATAGGTGAGTACAAAAAACTCTTTCGCAATTTGCCGATGAATGTGGTAAGCATAGGAGATCTTCCACAAAATTGCACAGTATTGGAAATACTGGCGCCTCATTTCCTAACGTTATTTGTTTTACTGATTGCCAAAATGGCTCTAAATTGTTGCTGAAGCCCTGCACTTCCTTAATTTATCTCTAACTATTAATAGATGGCGGAAGCTGGCGCATTTAATTTATTTCCGAACTTAAATTTCTTGGAGGCAAAAATATGTGGTAAAAATAAAGGAATGGTTGCACTTGTGTCAAAGGCTGTAGAAAATGATGGTGGTTCAAAAGCATTAGTCTTACATTGTATCATTCATCAACAGTCCTTGTGCGGAAAATGTTTGGATATGTCTGAAGTTCTAAAACCAGTCATATCAGTTGTTAACTTCATCTGATCCACTGGGCTGAATCACCGACAATTCCGCGAGTTTATTGAAGAGATTGGAGAAAATGACTTACCATATCATAGGCTTATTTGCGGAAAAGTCCTTAAGCGCTTTTTTTAACTTCGAACAGAGATCGAAATTTTTTTAATGAGAAGCAGCGCCCTTTTGCTAATTTAGAAAATAGTGAACGGATGTGGAAGTTAGCATTCTATGTCGATTTGACAAATCATATGAACGAACTGAATTTGAGATTGCAAGGAGAAAATCAGCTTCTCCCTGATTTATACACCAATATCAAATCCTTCAGGCAGAAAATAATACTATATCAGTCGCAATTACATAAAAAATGTTTCACGCATTTTAAAACATGTGAAATGTTGAGCCACACTACAGAGACTGAATTTCCCGTAAATTTTGCAATTGAAACTTTGAGTGCTTTGAAGATAAATGTTGATACTCGTTTCTCAGATTTTGATGTCATTGCGAATGAAATTAAGCTTTTTCAAAATCCGTTTCATTCTGACATTGAAACCCTGGCTCCGGAAGCCCAAATGGAAATTATTGATGTACCGTGCAGTGATATGATTAAGAACAAATATCAAAATTCATCTTTGTTGGAATTTTATAAGAGTCTTCCACTGGTACAATTTGATAATTTGCATAAATTTGCTCGTGGGTTGTTTTCTGTTTGTGGTACTACTTACTTGTGTGAGAAAACGTTTTCCAATATGAAGTACACAAAGAATGTTTACAGATCTCAATTAACCGATGAGCATCTTAAATCTCTTTTAATAATTGGTACAAGTAAAATTGATCCACAACTACAAACTATTGTCGGTGGAAAATCACAATTACATAAATCTCATTAGTGTTTTCGTTTTACCGTGATTAGTGGAATTCATTTCAATTATTTGTTTATTAATATGCTTAAGCTTTGATACTTAGGTTAAGTTTTCTGCGTCATCATTTCTGTCGTTAAGTTTTACCTTGCAAGTAAATAAAACCGAGTAATTATCATTCTGTGTTTTCTTCGTCAACTTATCACACCAATAGTAACAACAATAAATCATTGGCTGTCGCGGGCCAGATTGATGACACTAGACTTAAGCTGTCGCGGGCCGGATTGATGGCACTGGCGGGCCGGATTTGGCTCGCGGGCCGTAGTTTGAGACCCCTGGTCTATACCATCTGCGAATTTGCTTGGTATTCTCTCTAGTTTAATCAGTTATGTGAATTGCTCTAACCAGTTTAAATATTGTATTTCTTATAATGACATAACATGAAATAAGACTTATTTTTGTTTTAATTAAAGCAATAATAGATAGCATTTAGAACTTCTATTCTTATATTTTGACATTATCCATAGGATACAGCCATTTCATCAAATCATTACTTATGTCAAACATTCTATTATATGCATACTACTTATTTGACTCAAATCACAATGTCAATTAAATTTCAATTTTTGTCTGCAATGTAATCATTTGATAAAATATAGAAATAAAATTTTAAATAACCCGCGCGCTAAATTGTGCCTTAAATAGTACCGGTATGACTGCAAGAGGCGCTGCAATAGTGGTTGATCCCCACTACCGTACTTGCCATTCTATCTAATCTAAGTTATTCTATGCTCTGACTCTGTGTGGAACTGACTCGAAATAAATTGTTTCATTTTAGAATTACAAAATAAGGTAATTGGCTCTATCTATACGGTTGAACCTTCAATTCTATACACATAGATTCCATTATGTTCACCTACAAATGCTTTAACTGAAAAAATAAAACTGTAAATCTAACTTCCAATTATAACCATGAGATGGCGTGATAGATAAATATGAAAAAAAACCTCATATACCTTTGGATTTTGGATAATGTTTGATCCAGTTTGATCGATAAATATAAACTTCTATGGCAACATTATTACATCGCTGTTTAATTCCATTTAAATTTGACTGATACGTAAAAACACGCAAGTTATAAACATGTTTTGGGGCTTAACACCAGCTTTAGACTTGCAATACGAAATCGCCGATTATTCCGTGTTAAGTAGAGAGATCAACATTTTATTAGTGGGTGGTGCTGATTGCCGTCACGTTTTGAAAAACATTAGCTAAACGTTACTGCTACGACAATACGAGGTTAAACGTTTACATCATGGAAGCGTGCCCCGAAACGATAGCTAAACAATTACTACTCTTATATGTGGCCCTACAACCAGAAGAGGAACTTGGATTGGTCCAGAAAACTAGATATTTCATGGAATTGTACGGTAATATGATCACACGTCCGGCCGTTAGTCAATATTTAAAACAGACAGCTACCGGATTTATCGATATGATTACCGACTACGAAGTGTTGAAAAGGATTATGCCGTTTGTGACTATCGATGTGAGGTATAAAGAGAGGATTATATCGAGA
This sequence comes from Holotrichia oblita, assembly GCA_023690525.1. Taxonomy (NCBI): domain Eukaryota; kingdom Metazoa; phylum Arthropoda; class Insecta; order Coleoptera; family Scarabaeidae; genus Holotrichia; species Holotrichia oblita. The sequence continues at coordinate 9,852,625 of CM043019.1, read as the reverse complement.
ATTTGTTCAAGTTCTGGCGTGGAACGTCAAGTTTCGATATTCAAGATTGTTGGGATAAAAGACTTAGAAAATCGTTAGGAGTACGATATGACAATAAATTTGGCGCGTTCGATTGGGATTTACATATGAGGTAAGATTTGTGACGTTTATAAACATCATTAATGACAGGTAATGTAAAATAAGACGATTTTTATATTTAAAAAAAAAAACAATTTTATTGAGCAGGTTTCACAATATCGGTGGTAAAATGGTAGGTAATCAAGAGTATCAAAGCTTCCGCTCACGAGGTGTCGCCTTTAATTGGTTAGAATCTGAAGCTTCTAAACCGAACAGATCGATGGTTTGCGGCGTAGTACCGAACGGAAACGATTTCCTCCATTACGGCTATATGGGGGATATAATGACAGGTCCTTTCGTAGCGTACGGTTTAGACTGTAAAGACAAGAGTATGTTAAGGTCAACGAATAATACTTGTTTACAACGATCGACGGATATTACCGAATGCAATCTACGTGAAATATTTCACGAGATACAAACGCGTACCGAATATAAACATAAGAAAATGAACGATTTAAATCTAGGTGCCTTAGTTACCAACATGAACGATTTGAAAGTCGTCGATTCGTCGGCAGATGGCGAACCGCAAACTAAAACTGTCAAGAAATGTATCGATCTTCCGAATGTGAAATTAATTTTCTTAACGATAAATTATTTATCCGCTTTTTGAATATAAAGAGCAATATCATAATTTCTTCCATCTGATTTATTTCAATTTTAATTATTTAAAATATATAGATTGAGAATCTTATGAAAATTGCCAAACCTCATTCTCTTTTATACATTGAAAATCAGTTGTTCGTTTTAAGTAATCGAGAAAAAGAATTAGAGAAATACAAAATGGATGTGATGACTAAACTAGACGGTTTAATATACCTGAATTGAAGTTTGATCCAGTCAATGATCAATATTTCAAGTTGTTAATCAATACTGATTAAACATGATATGTTAGTAATTGTAAGAATCTGGTTTTTAAACAGCTTTGTAAACTTCAAATATAATTTTTAATAAGTAAGCACGTTGTGAGTTTTGTTAACAAATTGATAGTTTTACCATCACCATATTTATAAATATGTGTCGAGTCGGTAAGTAAGTTTTCTTTATTATCTTTTATACAATGATGGATTGTCATATGAAATGTCAATCGTCGCTGTCACTTTTGACAGACAATATAATTTTGATGTCAGATGCATCACAATAACCTCCAAATCTCGAAGGGTGGTTCACGATGTGTAAATTTAATCAAAAATTGGTTAAACGTTAAAAAGCTTGGACAAACGTTTTGATCGTGAGTTTAATGGAATGGAATGGAATGGGTGAATCTTTGTTAAAGCCAAACCATAAAGAAACCCGATAATTCGATTGTGTGGAACCAAATCTTATCGTGAGCCTAAGACTTTCAACCAGACTGCAGATTTTGGAATGTCTCGTCGAAGTCTTCACCATAATTGAAGATTTTTTGATTCCACAACTTGAAACATGAATATAAGACAGAAATAATGTTATTCCAATACGATTGTGTCATAAGCGAGCTTTGTTTCCCGGACATGCGATTTATTTCTTGTGGGGTTTCTTCTAGACGAGGGGTCTACAGAAATAAACTCAATCATCAATCCGAGATGAAATTTCTGCAATTTTAAGGGAGTGAGAGATGCAGAACGTTGGTGACCGATTCCAAGAATATATCCATTAACAAGGAAGGGATTTGAAGGACATTCCTTTCGACAATTCAAATTCTAAATCCCCAGTGCTAATAAATGTGAAGCATGTGTGCATATTTTTAGGACTGACGAGGTATTTCAGAGTTTCATTAAAAATCATGCTGTCACAGCTAAGCCTTTGACTAAATTATTGTGCAAACACTCTGTGTGGGAGTACTTATAGCTAGGCCCCTAGGAGGGGCATCCTAATGCAACGAAGGAGGAACACAAATATCGCGCTAATGAATTAGAAACTTTGTGTGTAATGTGGACATTGGAAAGATTGCGTGTACATTGAATTGGTATCAAATTTCTTGTTTCAACAGACGGTTTACTTTAGTAAAAAAACTCGCGACCCTAAAAAATAGGGGGCCACCACATGGGGGTCGCCTAAAATTCCTCCATGAATATAGGGAAATTTGAAGTACCGGGGCGACCTGGTTTTGAAAACAACCTATCAGGTTTTGAAAACAGTTGACCTGGTTTTGAAAACAGCCTACCTGGTTTTCGTTGGTTTTGAACCGGTTTTCGTTAATTTTGACCTAGTTTTCGTTGGTTTTGAGCAGGTAAGCTGTTTTCAAAATTAGGTAAACTGTTTTCAAAACCAGGTCGCCTTGGTATTTCAAATTTCGCGCTATATTCATGAAGGGATTTTGGACAATCCCCATCACCAGCCGAAAGTAGGAGTCTCCTAATGCAACGAAGGAGGAACAGACTGTAGCGCATTAAGAGATACTTTAGTGAAAAAATATGCGACTCCAAAATAGGGGCCAACACTGGTTGACTGATGGGGGTCGCCCAAAATCCCTCCATGAATATACCGCAAAATTTGAATGACCGGGGCGACCGGGTTTTTGAAAACAGCCTATCTGGTTTTTAAAACAGTTGACCCGTTTTGAAAGCAGACTAACTGGTTTTCGCTGGTTTTGAACCGGTTTTCGTTGGTTTTGACCTGGTTCTCGTTAGTTTTGATCTAGTTTTCGTCGGTTTTGAGCAGGTACGCTGTTTTCAAAATTAAGTAAACTGTTTTCAAAACCAGGTCGCCTTGGTATTTCAAATTTTGCGCTATATTCATGAAGGGATTTTGGACAACCCTCGTCACCAGCCGAAAAATAGGAGTCTCCTAATGCAACGAAGGAGGAACAGACTGTAGCGCATTAAGAGATACTTTAGTGAAAAATATGTGACCCCTAAAAATAGGGGCCAACACCGGCTGACTGATGGGGGTCGCCCAAAATCTCTCCATGAATATAGTGCGAAGTTTGAAGTACCGAGGCGACCAGGTTTTGAAAACAGACTATCTGGTTTTTAAAAACAGTTGACCTGGTTTTAAAAGCAGACTAACTGGTTTTCGCTGGTTTTGAACGGCTTTCGTTGGTTTTGACCTGATTCTCGTTAGTTTTGACCTGGTTTTCGTTGATTTTGAGCCGGTTTTCGTCGGTTTTGAGCAGGTAAGCTGTTTTCAAAATTAGGCAAACTGTTTTCAAAACCAGGTCGCCCCGGTATTTCAAAGTTTGCGCTATATTCATGAAGGGATTTTGGACAAAACTCGTCACCAGCCGAAAGTAGGAGTCTCCTAATGCAACGAAGGAGGGAACAGACTGTAGCGCATTAAGAAATACTTTAGTGAAAAATATACGCCCCCAAAAAATAGGGGGCCAACACCGGTTGACTGATGGGGATCGCCCAAAAATCCCTGCATCAATCTAGTGCGAAATTTGAAGTACCGAGGCGACCTGGTTTTGAAAACAGCCTACCTGCTTTTCGTTGGTTCGGAACCGGTTTTCGTTGGTTTTGACTTGGTTTTTGTTGGTTTAGAGATGGTAAGCTGTTTTCAAAATCAGGTAGACTGTTTGCATATATTTGTGACGATAACAGTTGGAATCGAGTCGTTAGTGGCATGAAGGTTTCGTAGGTATGCCGCGATAGCAAATTTGGGGTTCGATTTCGCTCACGGACACTATATTTTTAAACAATTAAAAATATTGCTTATTTAATTGGTGATGGAAATTATATACAAGTTTCTGGATAATTGTTCATTTCTTTTATACTCGTTGTTTTTTTTGTTTGGCTGAAAATAAATTTTCTTTTTTTTTTTTTTTTTCTCGCTTGATCAACATTAAATAATAATTTCCATGAGAAATGGTTTCTAAATAAATATAAAGTAGGCAGTGGTTTATTATTGGAGCATTTATTTACAAACATAATTTTGAAACAGTTCTCTAAAATAAAATTTACAGCATTCATACTTACTCTTTCAGTACTTCTTGTATTATAATCTTTTAAAAACCACATTTAATATTAAATAAATGTAATGTTGGTGAAATTGTGAAATAAAAGAAAACAACAATAAATCTGCTTTATTTACATGATTTCATCAGTTATTTTTTTTATCAATATTTTAATTTCGTATTTATCATTAAAATAATAATAATAATGGATAATATCAGGTAATAATAATTTATTCAGGCAGTGTAATATCTTCATAAATACTATTATTATATTTACATCAATTTTTTTTTCATTC